>CAHIKZ030001402.1:1725000-1790000 GCA_903632075.3 Acanthosepion pharaonis
AAATATGAAAATCATATGCGATATCTTCACCAGGTTCATAGGTTTAAGACGCATTTAAATATTTAAAAGAAAAATGGAATATTAACTTTCAATTTCAAGTTTTGAATAATTTGAAAAATCAAGATTTTTATCGAGTATTTACTTTCAGTAAAGGTCCCTTGTCTTTCGATTTTTATTAATATTTATTGATTTCGACGTTTATTTACATACAAGGATTTGAGCACTGGTTCTGCTTTAAAAAAGGAATACCCCCACCACAACAAATCTTGCTGAAGATTTTTAATTTGAGTTTAACTAAAATATTCAATCCTTTGACAGTTTCTGTATATATTGGATAATCTGTTACTTATAAACAAGTTTCTTATAAATCTGTTGCTTATAAACATGTTCAAAGTCTTAATTATTATTCCAGTTCCGTTTTAGTTTGGCCGACAGTTGTTTTTAATAAAAAATAATTGCGATTCAAGAGGATTAAAACTTTGAATGTAATTACTTTTGTTTTAGGACAATTTCACTTACTGCTAATTAATACTGAACTTGATCTTACTCTCTGTAACCCCTTGCATTGCTAGTGCCACTCCCGTCTTGCTTGGGGTGAAATGCTTAAAAAAATAAAACATAAATGAATCTATTATAAGATGTCATAAAAAAGAACACTCGACTAATACACAGGTATATACGATATACTGACGGCAACCGCACGAATATATTTTAAGACGATTCGTTTTTTAAGCGTTTCACCCCCCAAGCAGCGAAAGCAGCTCATCGGAGCAGTTACCATGAAAGTATTTGTAAAAAAGACAGAGAGAGGCGACGGCACGTCTGTGAGAGAGCGACTGCAGACGAGATGCCAGATCAGGGCCAATTATATTGCATATCCGTCTTTGGATTTTATCAAGAGCCCCGAGGCAAACAGTAGGGGCTCCAGACCATATATGGCAGCAATGCTTCATGCAAGGGCGAATGGTTGATTTGTAGATTTGAAGGATCGATTCTGGGGAACAAAAATTCCTGGCGCGTTACAGGGAGCCAACTCTTCTTGCGGTGGACGAAGCAATTGACACAATGTATTTGTTCCATCTCAGGTCAGCAGACAATGTGAGACCGAGCAGCCTCAAAGAGGCACTCTCGTGAAGTTGAGCGTCAGACATTCTAATGGGGGTGGGGGGCAAGGATGAATCTCTGTGGTGATTAATAGAGAGTAGTTTTGTTTTTGAGGCGTTAAAATTAACCAGCCAATTCCTGCCTGATTGGAGGTCCTTTTCGAGACAAACGGCCAATTTAGTTTTGTCAACGACACTAGATTTGTTTTGAGGCAGAAGTAAATTGTAGTGTCGTCCGCGTAGATGCCTTGGGAATCTATGACGTCAGGGAGATCGTTGATGAAGACAAGGAACAGAGTAGGGCTTAAGATGGAGCCTTGGGGAACACCTGCATTCGTGGGATAGTTGCTGGAGGAGAATCCGCTGAGAACGACCTTCAATTCACGGTTTGACAGGGATTTATTTATTTAATTGGAATAAAACTCTTTTCCTTATATTCAACTTCTGGTCTAATTAAAATTTTCAAACTATTTTCAAAACTTTTTTCTCACGCATATAAGTTGCTAGGTTAAAATTATACGAACTTCGTTGTCTGTACCCAAGACTAAAATGTGTTGTTGCTAGTATTTCCGTAAAATCATCGTCAAAATCGATTTCTATTTAAACTAGAATCAAGCGATTCGTCCTTCGAAATATATATCTTCGATTTCTATTGAAAAAAGAATCACGTTAAACCATCTCATCATGTAATTACGACAAATATATATGAACTAAACATACTTACTGACACCAGGTCACAGGGTTCTATTGGATCTCGCACTTATAGTGAATGTAAATAAGTCTCACCAGTTTGAATCACTTATGTTAGTTGCTTGTGATACGTTTCCTTATAATTGCACATTCTTTTTAAACAGTGCATGTTTTTTTGTCGTTTGTGCTTGCCTGGTTCTATAGTATTGTATCTTTCATCTAAAACCCGGAAGAAAATATATGCATATAGGAATAATGCGAAGATGAATCACTGGATTGTTCAAATGTTAAGTGCTGAGATTTGAAAATGGACTACGACAAATATTCTTCTTCTATGTGCTATGTCCTTTCAAGGATTTAGCTGTCATGGTTCTCTCCAATTTTCTATTCCTTATAGGTCTTAATACATTTTGTCGTTTTGTTATCACTCTTAATCCTTCTTCTGTCATGTATTCACTCAATCTCGCTAGGTAGGTTGCATCTTGCTTTCCACTGTCACTTTTACTTTCAATCTCTCCTGTGAGTATCAAATTTTCCAATCCTTCCTTAATATGTGTCTCAGAAACACATGCACAAGTTAGCGTCTATATGAGGGGGGTAGAAAAAGAATGACCCTACTCATTTTCATAAATGAAGGCCAGGGAAGACCTAGTAATTTCATGCAGATGTAGGGTTGGTTCGAGAAATGTTTACTTTCACAAAACACACATATATATATATATATATATATATATATATATATATATATATATATATATATATATATATATATATATATATAAAGTAATAATGGATTTGCTTTTTAATTTGACATTTGCATTCCTTCAAACGTTTATCAAAATGGATACTCTTATTTGAAATTTTTATTATTAAACAGTGTATGTTACGTTTGCCGGTTTGCACATACGACGAATCTTGGAGAACTTTTTTATTTATTGGGATTTCTCGAAACTCTAGCAAATAGGTTAGAACTTAATACACACTCTCTGACACAAAAATAAAAATAACGACGTCTAATTAAAATGCGAGTATCCACTAATAATAACGTTTTAATTAATTAATTAATTAATTAATTAATTAATAGATAGATAGATAGATAGATAGATAGATAGATATTGGGGACACGGTGAAGTAATGAATAGCGTCTCAGATTGTGGAATCGGAGAGACGAGTTCGAATTCAAGTCGAATCCACGTGCTAATAGCCTTGGGAAAGATATGAATCCTCTTCTTATTCGAAAAAAGTGTGTTTGGTTCTGCCTTCACCACTATAATATAATCTTGTGCTGTTGGGTCCTAGGACTTAGTTGCTTGACCCTCATACGTCGGAATTGTTACAGCGAAAGTCTAGGGAGTGAAACGTAGAATGTTTCAACATTAGAATTTAATTTAAAATTAAATAATTTAATACAATATACGTAGCCCCAAGCGATTCTTTTTCATTAAATTACTTATTCAGGATATATTTCATATAATAATACAATGTAATGTACTATTAAGCATTTCACCCCAAGCAATGTGATTATTTTTCCTGCCTTAATGTAATACTTGCTCCCTGTCCTAACAATCGTGTATAGATTTCAACATATGGTAGGTCCTGACCTGGCATCTCGTCTACAGTCACTTTCTCACAGACGTGATGTGGCTTCCCTCTGTCTTTTCTACAAATATTTTCATAGCAACTGCTCTCACGAGCTACTTTCACTGGTACCCCAACTGCATGAATTTAAGCGTGCTACTAGGTTGGCATCTCGGTCCCACTCTTTCACTGTCGAAACAGTTAAATGTAACCACCTCTTCTACTCCAACAGTTTCTTGTCTTGCACTTCCCAACAGTGGAACTCCCTTCCTCCTACTTGCTTCCCTGTTAGCTATAATCTTCAAATATTCAAATGTAATGTCAATCAACATCTTCTGATACCTTGATCCAGATCCCCGTCCTTCTCTATATCCTTTCCTCAAACACCCCTCTTTACTCTTGCTCTCACTCTCTGTAACCCCTTGCATGCTAGTGCCACTCCCGTCTTGCTTCGGGTGAAATGCTTAAAAAATAAAACACGAATGAATCTATTACGCACTCAGTCATTAGGTCGATTCTCTGTGTACTTTGCTATAAGATATCATAAAAAAGAACACTCCACTAATACACACGTATATATGATATACTGACGTGAGTGAGCCTCCAAGCTGGCTGCTCGGTAAGATGTCTTGCTGTGTGTAAATCGAAGGCGAACAGGTAACAATTGGCTGAATGAATGAACGAAATGAATGACTGATTGTACGACTGTATCGACCAGATAGTCAATTGAAACGATCGAAATCAAAGTCGAGCAGAAAGAAGCTACAACCGAATAGCAGTGAACGCTACATCAGTGTAGTTTATGGAGGACCAAACGTGTTATAATATATCTATTGAAAACTTCTTACTTTGAATGGTCTGTAGCGAAAAGCAATTGTCTTTCGTTTTTTTAAAGATATTTCATGCTCAGAGGCATTACTATCAGTATATTAATTTTATAGATCTGTATATGTTTTCCTATCGCTTTTTGAAGATATGTTGTGCATTTCAAACAACCCACAAAAAAGAAAAAGTCGAGAAAGCTGTTTAAATATAAAAATATAAAATATTTTTCTGTTTTTAAAAGTATTTTCGAGGCGTGTATGGGTTTTAAGTTCTTGTGTTACAGTTCCTTGTTTGTAGCTGTTTTTCAACATGAAATGTGATTTCTTTGCATGTATGTGTGAGAAAGAAGAGGCAAAGGAGAGAGTGTGGAAGAAAGTGTAAGTATCACGTAGCTTGGTGAGGAAGATGGATGTATGAGTAAGGAAATTTTCTTTTAATCCAAGCTGTGTCATGAAGTGTTGCTGTTCTTTGCTGTTTTTGTCTGTCTAAGGACTTTGCTTAAATATTCTTCAAAGATATCTCAAAGCATGTTTTTCTTATTGCTGGAGGCAATGCAACTCTTTGGTTGGAAAATTGTTAAACATTTATTTTCAAAAGATTAATTTATTAACCGGAAGGATATGTGGATCCGCTGAGTCAGAAACCATTTTTTGTCATTTGATGATTGGCTGTAATGGTGTTTATTTCTCTCTTACACTCCACAAGTTTTGAATAAACAACATAAATAGCCAGGTTTAGACAAATTATTCTAATTATTTTATTCTAATCTGTACTATCTGTCTATATTTCTGAGATGAGGTATTATATACACTATTTATATTATTCGCCCTCCGTGGGATCAGATTGAGATCATAGACGAAGAACACCATTAGAAATTCGTAAACTTAAGGAATCAGCACATATTTTAGGCCACAAAAATCTCCTGAGCCGACCAAGCATAGAAATGAATATGGAATATAATTCCCTACTCCAAGTGGAGAGCTTGGAGAGGGAAATTAACAGGAGATAACTGATAACTGACATCTATTAAACATGACACGTGGAATTAGAACAGTCTACACCAGTGAGAGAAATAAAGTGTTCAGTTTGACATTCCAACCACCTGAAGAAGGCCGGAACGTACAACGGCCGAAACGTTGTAATAAATATGGCGACAAAGATGAGGACAACGAGGAGAATAATGTAAATAGTGTCCAATCTGTACTGCTTGCTTAACAGTCTCAGACTATCAATATGGAGATTATAATAAAAGGTAAAATAAATAAGATGAAAGAAATACAGGGTGCGATGGATAAATTGTCATCTAAATTACGCAATAATGAAAATAACGCTGACACTTCATTTTAACTGATATATTTACCAAAATTACACCAAAATATCTTGAAATACTAAAGATTACATCAATGTCTTCAACCATAGTCTCCAGATGACTTTGGCATCTCTTGTAACTCTTCTGGATGGTCTCCTGGTTTAAGTTAGTGAATGCTGCCACAATCTATGCCTTTAGTTCATCTTTGGTATTACAAGTAGTTTTGTTGATCTCTCATTCAACTGTGCTCCACACAAAATTAATCAAGTAGGTTGCAGTTTGGGGAGTTAGTTGGCCATATGTAAGGGGGTGGTGTGGTCACAGAAATTGTCTGACAGCCATGGTTGGGTTCTCCTTCCTGTATGCCAGACATAAGATTAAATTTATTCCCCAAAATCGCCATTGTCTCTAACCACAGGCTTTCATCGTATTTTTTATGCTTTTTATCACAATCCTCGCACCAGGTTATTAGTTTGTTGCGTATTTGAATCAACCCACAAGAAAGAAGAAGAAAAAAAAAACGAGAACCGTATTTAAATATAAAAATATAATTTTTTTTTTTCGTGTTTTTTATAACTAAATTTTTCGTCGCGTTTATGAGTGTTAAAGTTTATATTGTCCCTGTCTGCAATTGTTTGTTCAGATGAAAAGCGCGTATATATAACTATATATAAGCGTGTATATATAAGATAAAAAGCGTGTATATATAAGTAAAAAGAAGCAAAGGAGAAAGTAGGGAGGAATGTATATGTGCCACGTAGTTTGGTAAAGAAGACGGGTGAATGAGTAAGGGAATTTTCTTTTAAACTGTCCGAGTCGTGAACTGTTGCCGTATGTTGCCGTTCTATCGCTTTACAGTTTAGTCTCGAAACTTTGCTTATATACCCTTCAAAGGAATCACGAAGCATGATTTTTTTTCGGTGGGAACGCTACTCGTTGGTTGAGAAATGTTAAGTATTTATTTTCAGAGCATTAATTTATTAACCAGAAGAATGCGCGAATCCTCCGACTCAGAAACCATTTTTTGTTATTTGGTGTTTGACTGTCTTGGTATTTATTTCTGTCTTCACTCCACAGATGTATAGGGATGGAGAGATCTGATTCGTTAATATAGCAGGCAAGGTAGGAAGCCTGAACTAAACTTCATCTATGTGCCCACCAGGCAATTGCAACGCCATGCCAGGGACATAGAACTGAATCAACTGCATTCCCTTCGTATTCCATTGGCAAGAAGTTATTTCCTCTTAGTTTCTTCCCTAGAACCACTACTTTGCTAACCCTAACCCTGACTCCCGCAAGGATGCTTCTTGGATCACTAAACCCTCTTCAAGTTCAACTGTTTTCTATCCTATGTATCTTCATAATTTGCATTTACCACCTCCTCTTACTTTCATGCAACAACTTCATCTACGTCTAACATGAATGGCTCTTGGGCCTTATATTAGGTGAAAGTTTTTGAAGACGCGAGGTTAAATACTCAGTGGAAAACTGGCGCCCTATTGACTGGGATTGTAGAATATGCCGACTGCACCTCTACAGAGGGGTAACCCCACCAATGAACGTCCTAGATAAGGAGCGTGGAACCACCTCTTAATTGCTGGTGTTCCCAGGTCCACCCAGTCCCGGCATAGTAGCACCTGTTAATGTCCCAAATATGGGAAAATAGTTAACCCCACACTGAGGTCAAAACACTTTTTGTAAAAAATTGTTTTTCAGAGAAAAAATTTATTACCAGTAATACATTATTACCAGCAATATAGTTTTGAAGAAAAATTTATGCCAGCAATACATTTTTGAAGAATGAAAAACATCACCAGCAATACATTTTTGAAGAAAAAATATATTAGCAAAAATTATTAGCAGTAATAAAAATCTTGTTGGCAATAAAAAAAAAAACATTATTTTGCGTCTAGCATGAAACAGTCTGTCACTTCTGAGTGTTGACTTTCAATGTTCACTTTTATATTTATATTTACATACGCTCTATCTCTGATATTGAGCACTTTATCCCATAAATATAGCACACCTTACAACTATATATTTATATATATATATATATATATATATATATATATATATATGTGTGTGTGTGTATGTGTGTGTGTGTGTGGAAGGGTTCGAACATGCACCGCATTCATCGGTCTAAAATCTATATAATTGTCAGCCGTCATATGGGAAACGTAGTTTCGAACATCATTATTTAAGACGCTAAAAAAAACAAAAGAAAAAAAGAAATATGCAGATTAAAATTATAGTTTAAATTCAGTCATATGTACCCACTAAATATAACGTATATAGTAATATATATATATATATATATATATATATATATATATATATACACACACACAACTATCAACCTAAAGAGACGAGTATAAGTATTTATATTATTATTATTATTGGTGATCATGTCTCTTTTCCATTCATGATCGATGAAGGGTGTTTATATAACTGCATGTAACGAACCTGATTTGAATTCGAACTCAGCTCTCTGATTTCTTATCCCGAATCGAACATCATTACACCATCCCAAAAATTCAAATTTACAGTACTTGGTCACCCATCTATGAACTAACCAGGTTCAAAGTTGCTCAACTTATCGGACAAAGCCCGATGTTTCAACGTGATATATCCGTAAGCACTATAAACATATACAAGAAAGTGTTGGTGCATATCTGCGAGCGAGCTAGCGCTCGTGTTTGTGCGTGCGTGTGTGTGTTTGTGTTTGTGCGTGCGTGTGTGTGTGTGTTTGTGTGTGCGTGTGTGTGTGTTTATGTTTGGGTTTCTGTGTGTGTGTGTTGGTGTGCGTGTGTTTGTGTGTGTGTGTTTGTGTGTGTGTGTGTGTGTGTTTGTGTTTGGGTGTGTGTGTGTGTGTGTGTTTGTGTGTATGTGTTTGTGTGTATGTGTTTGAGTGTGTATTTTTGTTTATGTGTGCGTATGCCCCCGCGTCTTTGTGTGTGTGTTTGTAGAAACGATCTAATCAGAACCATAGTAGGAGAAAAAAGTTTTGAAACCGTAAATCTCAACCGATCTTTTCTGATGGAAATAGCTTCTCCGAGATTTTCCCATACTTCCTAACGAAGTTGTCTGCGATGGAACTATTTTTAGACGTTTGCCGGGAGAGAACGATCCACGCGTCACATTGGAAATGCTTACACGAGATACGGAAGACAGCCATGATTTTAAAAAAATGTCTTTTGTTATTTACTGCGGCGTAATTGTAGCTAGTTGAAGAAGCTTCCCTTATCATTAACCAGTATCTTGATTCCATCACGCTAAAAGAAATTCTATGACAGTGAAGGATACCAAAGTCGAGTCGCTTTTGAACAGTTTTGATAGAATTTAGCTCCGAGTTTTAACAATTTCCCCAACTGTTTCTGATTTCGTTTACATTCTTTATACACCAGGATTAACCTTTTAATTTTCAATTTATTTTGTTTTTCTGAAAGGAAAGTGAATTCTGCTATATTGTAATTAAGTATCAGTTTTCACCTAAAATTTAAAGATGTATTTCGAAGGAACTCGAATTCTTTCTAACGATGGTAATACAATGGAAAGCGATGTCATAAATAAATATTAAATATTACATCTTACTGTATATTTGAGAACATACAACTATATTCAATTCATTCATTTGTTCATATATCAATCCTGGATAGACATAGGCTCGATTCTGTAAAAATCATACTACCCTGCTTATTAAAGACCCGCTTGTTTATTTTCGGGGATACTTGCTAGAAAATTTTCAGTTCTAAAAAAATGATCATTTAGAATGACAAATCTAATTAATTACAAGAATTATTTCGACTGCAAATCTGTGTGATTGCTCATCTTCAGAGTAGTTACTCGATTCTGAGAGAACCAAATTGTGCTCTATGCTGCAACGATGTGCGGAGCTTAGTTACATTTGAAGTACGCAACTCATCAGAGTCATAGACGGTTTGAAATTCATATTTTTCCTTTTCCTATACTAGTTGTCAATTATGGCTAGTGAATCCAGTTAGCACTGATAAATTAACCTCTTGTTGAGAGAGAGAGAGAGAGAGAGAGAGAGAGAGGTTATGATGGATCATACCTTTCTGGAGCGTAGTTATGCGAAAGTCAATGTAACGATCCTGACAAGAATCCGAACATAGCTCGGCGATTTCTCGTTGCCAGCCTCTAAAAATTACACCAACTGCACACCCTGTCTGATTAAACAGATATTCTAAAACTTCGTTCAAATTCTAATTCATTTAATACTAAAAATTCATTCGAATTCTAACAAAGCAAAATAATATGTTAGTCGAGTAACAAACCATCTTCACTGGTTATTTTAAAATTAATTCCAAAGATATGACTGCGAAAAGAGTGTTTTGACATGGTGCAAATCAACAATGTTCGATTGAATATGGATAGAAATTAGATCGATTAAAATATAAGATGCATTGGTCTATGCTGCAACGATGCGAAACATACGTGTTTGTGTTAGAATTTTTTTCTTATGGATAGAAGGAATATACTGAAAGACTTTGGAACAAGAATGGTTAATACATAAAATCTGTGGGAAAAGACTGACGATTTAATTCCCATATAGACGACACCTGGAATTGGTGTTTCGAGGGTTTGAACAATAGAAAATGATTCAGACTTAAAGGGCAATGATGACTGACATGTGTTCTACGCAGCTGAAAATTCAAGCTGTAAAGCGGAAACTTCATTTTCATAAACAACGAATTTCGAGTTGAGTTCTGGCTGAAATTTAAGTGGGAATACAAGTAGGAAGTGGATGAGCCACCCACACTCATTGAGGGGTTTGGGCAGAGGTAAATAATAAGAGAGAGTGGAAGAAGGGATTTCCCAGAATTATGAAGTAAGCTGACAACAAGAGGGACTTAATGGAATCCTCTTATGCGCTGTGCTCCACGCTAGTTTAAGTGAATATCAGTAAATACGAATCCGCGAACTGAATTCGTCGGACAGAAACGGAGACAGGAGAGAGACTGCAGAGTGTTCTTCCCAGCCACCGGTCGTGATTACCCACGTGATTACCTGCCGAAGAGGATACCCCGACTAACTTTGTGCCGAACATTACCAAAACAGCAAAAAAAAAAAAGTTT
Source organism: Acanthosepion pharaonis (assembly GCA_903632075.3). Classification (NCBI taxonomy): domain Eukaryota; kingdom Metazoa; phylum Mollusca; class Cephalopoda; order Sepiida; family Sepiidae; genus Acanthosepion; species Acanthosepion pharaonis. The sequence continues at coordinate 1,735,605 of CAHIKZ030001402.1, forward strand.
ACCAAGTCAACGACAATATCACTTCCGATTTAGTCGCGGGTTGGTCTGATAATTAATTGCATGCGAACACTGATATAAACCAATTATTGTACGAAGGACTGATATAAAAATAGTATTTACTTTTTGTTCAGTTTATCCGAGTGTACGTCTTCGATCTGCTTGGACCAGCCCGACACGAAGATACCTGCGACGATTCGATCTTGGCTCTCCTTATGATCAAACTTAAATCACAACGTGGGGCAAGTCAGGTCTGAGATCGAAGCGATCATCATCGATCAGCCGCGGTGTTGTATGTCTCAGACGGCTGGGGAGGGTGTTTTACGATTACAGTATTCCTGACAGACCGAAAATCGACATGATTCACGCCTTTTCGAAATCACTACATGGGCATCTACTAAACCTTGCTAAGATCCGTGAAGGTAAGAAAAAAACAAAATAAATTAGAAACATTCTTTGCCAGGTTTATATTTACGAGTGGTAGAATTTTGATATAGGATAAAATTGTTTTAACCCTTATTAAGTAACATATTTCTACATATTTACATACTTTTCTTTCATTCAAATAAACTAAATTCTATAGGAATCTTGCCCCCTTTCTCAAATTTGTCTGTTCCACCCTAGCTATTAGATTTTGAGAAAATTCCGACCATCCTGTTTATTTTTTTTATTTTTTATTCAAGACTTTTTATTTCAGCTTGGGAATCAATGTTTAACATTGAAGGACACGGCAAAAGTATATTATATATATGTTATATATATATATATATATATATATATATATATATATATGAAGAAATATAGTCTTAAGGTGTGCTATATTTATGGGATAAAGTGCTCAATATCAGAGATAGAGCGTGTGTAAATATAAAAGTGAACATAGAAGTCAACACTTAGAGGCGACAGTCTGTTTCATGCTATATGCAATCGTCAGCCACGTTAGAAAAAAGATAAAGATAATCAATCCAAATAAATACAAATTCAAAACTGTTCCTGCCAAAATAATAGTTAGAATAGACTACAACAATCAATCCTAAAAGCGAATAGCTTTAATTAAATTCTCAAACCAAAACAAAACTATTAAATAAGTGATATAAACAAATTTTATGGATACCTTAATTTTCTAACAGAAGTCTCGATTCAACAATCAAAAGAAAATAATGAAAACTAAATTGATCTTAAAAATTTTAAGTGTTTACTTGTTCAGAAATAGAATTTATGCTATATTCTTTTGGAAGATCTTCGAAAAGTTTTCAGCGAAAAATGAAGTGACACATCTTTCTTTGAAACTTTAAGTGCATTCTACTGTTTTGTGATCCAAAAACGCCAGCACCATTGGATCACTGGCAAAAGAATGATTTAAAATATGTTACTGCATCCAATGAAATATAAACATGTTTGTTGGTGAACTCATAACGTATTGGTTACTGACCTTCTTCTGCACAGCTCATTGTAATATAATTTATAACTTTTTCATTATTCGGATATACAGAGTAAAACTAGGTTGAACAGAGTACAAGGTTTCGTTATTTTAAACCTTTTGACCACACGTAAAGTAGAAAAGAACCAAAGCACGAATACTGGCAGGGACCTTCACTTTTATATTTGCATTCTCTGGCTAAATTCCCATTAGCTTTTACCGATATTCCATGCCTCTTTTAATTACTCAATGTTATAGTGTATGAGAGATGTCCTTTGATCACTCTAGCCATAACTGTTTCGTCACGCAAGGTTAATGTATATATTACATTAGTCTGATCAAGTTATCTTCCATCAATCATGACATGTTACTGGATATGAGAAATGTGTCCTTTGATCAGCTTAGACTTGACTCCATTTGATCCGATGATACTGCTGTATATATTACATTTGGCTAAGAGTGTTGATTAATATATTTTTAGAACTGCCACCGCCCAGTGTACTTTTTAAATCATGGCACTTCATTCCCTATGAAAAAATATTTTTTTAAATAAACAGCGGCAAATTTTCTTCTGTAGAATGCAACTGTATTTTTCTGAAATTGTATTCTAAAATGTTTAACAAACCGACCAACTCTCAACGATATAACTACTTGAAAGATAAAACAAAATTAAATTTGAAACATTTGGAATTAAGAAATTAAAATTAATTAAAACGTGTTGCATGTAAACAAATATATATATATATATATTCTAAAGACGAAATGACAAGAAATTATCCAGAATGTGAAAGAATTCAATTTCCAGCTCCGTATTCTTTGCTGCGTCGTATTTTCAACTTGAGAACAGGCGTCGTCATTTAGCAAAATCACTGTCAAATTTATACTCAAAAACAGGATATTTCTTTTCTCCTTCAATTGAAAATAAAATTGTATCATTACGCCGTAAAACATTGATAAAGTTCCTGTTCGTTTTGGATGCTGACAAAAGACAGAAAAAATTCCCCTGTAGATTCTCTTTGGCTTGGTGCTTCTCCTGAAAATACTGATTATGTTTTTCTTTTTTAATTCTCTTGATAAATCAGTTGGGCTGCAACAATATCTGTGTATTTAACACCTGTCAAGAGAGACCCCAGTTTTACTAGTGGGTCTTGCCACTAGTATCTTGCAAAATCTTAGGCTGACAAGTGTTTTTCTTCATACAGGAAAAGAAGTCTGCTACGAAAGAGCTGGAAACAAGTCTTCAAAAACAGATTCTGACGGGAACCGCGGTTCCAAACCAATTAGCCTCCCCGATTCTGCGAAAATAGTGCCTGTTTTTTTTCCGGTTTCTACTAATTCAACCGTCGAACGATATTTGAAAAATTAAGGATATTTTATTAACCCATTAAGTATGACTATAAAACTCATTCTGATTATATTTTTTTCTCATTAACATATACATTAAAACTTCATTTTTCTTTAAATAAAAAAAAATCTCTATTTAAAATTAAGTGACTGAATTCTTTTCGACCTCCTTTGTTTTCTGTTGTCTACCAAAAATATCAAGCATTATATTTGTTGCCACTAAATCGATAGGAAATCATTGAAGAACACCTCGGTTTGCGCATCCATAAAAAATTATTGGCCATTAGGTTGCATCGTTTTACCGTAAATTCTATTCTAATAGTTTCCTTTCTAATAGATTCTTTTCTCGCACTTCTTGCCGATGCAGCACTCTTTCAGTTTGTTGCCACCGAATATCATCAAACATGTAAAAAAAAAATAAATACAAATTCCTGTCATTATGAATCTTGTTCTTTTAATTTCCTATCTCCTCACTAACGTCTTATCATCACCATTGCGTCGTGTATATATATATATATATATATATATATATATATATATATATATTAACTGATTTAAAATATGGTTTCTTCGCTACACATGAATTGCCAAATTTAATTATATAATTAAATTAAAACCATTAGTTCTGTTTCATCTTCAAGCGAGTTTTGGAATAACTTATTTTTATATTTACTGAGATTTAAACGCACATACAATTTATAATTTGTTTCCAAGGCTACAGAGAAATCCAATCATTTAGACAGGGGTGTTAGCGTGTTCATTTTTAATAACTATTATTGTATCAATTATGAGTTACGTTTGAAAAAGAGGTCATCTAGAGAGAGTAGGGTGCATTTTTCAACGAATTTTGACATCCGTTCAACGCATGTCATCTGTCTTTTTTTTAATCAACGACAAAAAGGTTTTCAGTATTTTTTCCCGTTAAATTCGTACTTGTATACTTAAAGATTCTTTCTAAAGGGGGTGTTTGGGTTAGAATACGTTATTTTGAATTACAACTATAAAATATTATTTTACTCTTAATTACTAATAGACAATATTTTTTAAAATCAAATAAATTTAATAGAATTGCTTAAATTATGTAAAAATTATTATTACATATCAAATATAAGTATGTATATATTTTTATTATTTATTTTATTTTTAAATATTATTTAAGGAAAATTTTTGACAATGTCAGCAAAGAATGGGTATTTCATTTCTTTGATTCAGTAATTTTTTCATTTTTTTATAAACTTAGTACTATATAGTTTCTCATGTATGCACAAAGGACATGGGTCATTTAATGACCTACATATTCTAGCTTTTCTTATTAATTTCCATTTTACTGTAGGTGTTTTATCGGTTTCTTTTCAGCACCAGAAATATTTTAAAATTAACTATATAAATTTAACTATATTGTATATATCTATATCTATCTCTCTCTCTCTCTCTATATATATATATATATATATATATATATATATATACGTTATTTTATAGATGCAATTATTAAAATAAATGCTTTGTTTATAATAAACAGCATCAATTACATTTACCGACCTGAATGTCCGAGAAATTTCGTAGAAGATATGCGTCCTCCGAGAGAAATCGAACCTGTATCCTAAACAGTACAGTCATTTGACTTGACGTGTTATACTATTTAGCTACACAGGAAGCGTCTGTCGCATAATGTTATATAAAAATATCTATAAAAATATCGTATAAAGAGAAAATATATTAAAATAATTTCCTTTTCATAATATATATATATATATATATATATATATATTTATAATATTACTAATCTTCTAAATATAAGAATTTATACTAGTCCGGAAAACCCTGGGTACTTTGATATGTAAATAAACAGACCAATACCCAAGGAAAAAAAAGGTACAAAAAGAGAAAGAACAGAGAATATGTACGTCAGCCGAAGACAATCGTGTAGCATCCATGTTCAGAGTTTAAAGAAAAAAAAACGATACGAGTAAGTAAAATAACCAAGTAAAAAGTGCTCAATACGCTAAGTAGAGCAAACCTAATTAAGCCTAATATATATATATATATATATATATATATATATATATATATAATTTGCATAGTATAGAAATTCACAACTAACCATTTGATAAGTATTCTATGTAATTTATTTATTTATATATGCTCTGTTATAATAAATACATTGAGCTCTCTTTATTGATCAGTTTTGATAATTTATGTTATAAAGATTCACTTGGATTATATACCAACGGATTACTACACACACACACGCACGCATATATATATATATATATATATATATATATATATATATATATATATATATATATATATATACTGGAACGCATTCACGTACACGGATAAATGTGTATGTATATACATATAATTATATTGTTTAAAACTGACTATATTATGAGATAAAATACTTAGTATTGTATATAGGCTTTTTGTAAATATATTTTTTAGCGAAAAAAATTTTTGTCACCATCGGCTGACGAAGTACATGGAAGCTTTTGTGTAACGATGTACAATGGCTTTCTTATAATCTATTATAATAAAAAATATCATTATATATATATATATATATATATATATATATATATATATATATATATATATATAATACGATTTCTTCACCACAAAATAATGGGTTTGTTTGGAATTTTTAGGCAGGATAATACTGAAAAACCTGTTTCGACTTCTACACGTAGCATGTCAAAGAGTAAAGATCTCAAACACAAAACTTTTGAATATGGTTGACTTATAAAAAATCCTGTATTGTAAACATGTCTTTTATTGTTTGTTTGGTTTTTGTGAAAAAAATTGCATGTCAGTTCATCCTTGGAAGAACAGTTGCGGAATCACTGGTCACCCGATATTGTGTTTAAATGTGAAATACAATAGTTAACATCAAATAAATAATCGCCTTTTCCCCCTTATTCGCATAAAATAGTTTTTTTTAGGTACATAAACACAACTCATGGCCTTCTTTAAGCTTTCTTAGTGACAGCTAATCAATGAAATTTATATTGGTCTGTTCTTCTTTGATTCTAAGAGATCTAATTCGTACATATGAACTGATGCTATGCAACTATTTCATAAGATCGATATTAAAATAAGGATGTGCAACTAGTGTAAAAGATATCGACGCTCAAAGTGAAACCGGTGAGCTGAGTTCAAATTCAGGCCTCGTCTGTTGCAATCGCTTTCAAACTAAAGTCCTTGGGAAAGACATGAACCCGTCTATTCACCCACCGATGTAGGGGTTAAATCGCAGACTCTATAGCCTGAGGTTGAAACTTGTTTAGCAATAGGGTAAAACTGTCTGGTGTTATTTAATAGCTCCAAAATAAAATCGGAACATTTCATCGCCGTAGACGTGCGCCAATCCTGATTAGTTCTCATGCTCAAAGATGCTCTTTGTATCGGACGGCTTCATTATATTCACTTACGCACAAATACCCTTGAGAAATGTATAAATTCACCTGTTCTCCCCAGATATGGGTTAATTAGTAAGACTTTATCACTAAACCATTGTTACCCCATACCCCAATTATTGCAATCAAAATCATTTACACTTTTATAATATTCGGACTGATTTCCTCATGTTTATTGACATATTCACGATGTTTCGGCCGTTGTATGCTCCGGCCGTTTTCAGGTGATAGAGTTTAGAATTTCGAATGCTTCATTTAGTATTGGATAGATTGTTTTAATTCCATGTGCTATGTCTTTGGGTAACCCAATTTCAGTTAATTCTCCCGAGTAACTCAACCCTCCAAAGTTTTTGGTCCCTCTGCTGCGGCTAGGTATTGAACTCACAACTCTTTGGGTGAAGACAATTTTTGGGTCGCTGTACTAACGCTTTTATCCATTGGGCCATCAGTGAGCAAAATCCTTTGGCTGTATAAATCTAATGTTTCCGTAACCGTTTAAAAACAAAGAACATTCTCGCTTTAAATAACCTGCTAGAGATTGATAAGCCGTTGAAATTGAATCAGTCAATAGAAAGCCAAAAAGACTTTGTAATATTAATAATAAGAAGAAATATCTGCTAAATGCTTACAATATTATTCAGAATACTCCTATACGTACTCAACTAATATTCGACTCTTCTACTTCCTCCGGATCTGTGTGTATAGCGCCAAATAGTCTGATGGAGCTCAACCAGCTTCAGGATTTTATTCAATTTAGAGTTTTCCTTCTAGGTCCATCTAATGCAAGAGAACATAATTTCGTCTGATATTTAACCCATAGATGGGGATGGATTAATTCATGCTTTTTCCAAGACTATTAGTGCAAAGAGAATAAAACATAACCGATTGGAATTTGAACACGACTCGGAAACTTCATTTTCTACGGTATACTCCTCCTACCTGCAAATCAATGATTCCATTGCAACCATGACACCAACAGAAGGAAATCCACTAAAGATTAGACTTGCTTCACATATCAGTGGGATTAAATACTACTATTACTACTACTTCTACTATCACTGCTACTACTACTAATAATAATAATCACTCTAAGGTTGGTGTATGTTAACACTTCCTTATAGATTATAAGGTCACAGCTTAATCACGTTAGGTGACGCTGTGGTTTCCGTAATAATTAAGTTTTTACGGGCTGAAATTGCTATCCCCACACCCAAACTGTTTTGAATTCAGTGTTTATCTCCTCCTAGACCGGTTGTCAACTAAAGCTAGATACCTCATTCTGCCTTACCATTAACCGAAGAGATGAAGTGGCGCATTTTCATAGGCATCGGTGTGAAAACGAACGCAAAGACCTCGGCTAGAATTTGACCTCAAATCACCGATCTTACCTTCAGCCCCGATAACCGCAACCAACACGCAGATGCTAATGCAGGTCTACCTGCAAATATCCGTAGAGTTTAATAATTTTGAGATACCTAGTCAATATTGAACATACTATTCATGGTCTGTGAGACTAGATTGCTTGCTATTGCCTTATGAAATTATTTACTATCATCCCATGACCAGAAGTTGTCGTAGGGCCACCTTACAGTTGATCATCTTACCAATTCTCTCCACATATCTTAGCTGGAAACCGAAGAGGTATTCGTTCAAAAAAATCTATAGAATTAATAATATTAGACGTTCCCTTATAAAAAAAAAAAAGGCATTCATTGACCGAGCAGCCAGTGCTACGTATTCACAAGATACAAGTTTGCTTCTTTAAGATAGACTTCCTAAGGCTTGACCTCAAAACCAAGGAATACGCTGATACTTATTCTTAAAGGTAGTTCCGAGCAATGCCGAGAGTGTATATCCTCATAATACATCCAATTTATACTTACCTACAATAAGTTGAAAAGATGTGAGTTGTAAAGACGTGTGGAAGCTAATATACTATTATGGAATTAATTTACTTACCAAAGAAAATCAGTTTCTTCAGGCGAAATATTTGTCAGCACTTCTGTGGGATTTATTTCTCCAGATTCACCACCACATGTTCTTATTCATTGTCTCATAAAGTGAAGACGATTATATAAATATTCAAATCTATTATCTCTGTCTATTGGGAAGGATTTGGTATATGAATCAAATGTCGAACCTTTTTATCTTTCATATACGATTAACTTGTACCCATAGGGCTTTAGGAAAAGTGCCAGATCTCACACACTGGGGAATAAACAAGCGAGTAAAGTAAGAAAATTCGTCGACTTGAGTAAAAAGCGAACATAGCTTGATGGGTAAATATTTATCCCATTTAAAATATATCGTAGCTATCAAAATATGCATTTCATCGAAGATAACCCCGGGAATCGCCTATAAACACTTATGTTGTCTTTAAATTAGCTAGAGATGATCTCAATTTATGAATGAATTCAATGAAAGTAGAAAAAACATTTTGATGTAATGAAATAGCGTTTCGGGTTGAGAAATCATTGAAGCGAATAAGAATTCCTGGTGGGTAATTTACATTAATTTATATACAAATACCCTTGGTAAATGTATGAGGCTACCTCTTCTACCCAGCTGCAGGTTAATTAATAGGCAGTGGATCTGCAAAAATTCTATTATGTCCAAAATATTGTTAATGCAATATGAACTCAGAAAAAGTAAAAAAAAAAAGAAAAAAAATTATAAATAGAATTCATAATATGGTTGATAAGTCGTAAAACAAATAAATCAATGAGTCAAACTATTTCAAAATCTGTAATTGTTAATGTAAAATCTGTTCCGGCAACTCGTAGGGTATTGTAAAACAGTCGGTGGAATATGGCTAGTTTCTTCTATAAATAATATAAAACAAGTATAAAACGTTGTTACCACTCTGACTTGACTTCAATAAAGTGTTTCATTTTTGAGAATGGTGCCAAAACCCGCTCTTTATAAAATAAACCCCCAAAAATTTCATTACATATACTTGGGCATTTACCATAATATCCTATTTTATGCCCTTAAAAGATCCATTATAAACCAAGAATATTTAGTGGGAGAACGTCGACAGAGGCGTAAGTTTGCACCAGACCTCGTGGAGTCATCGGTAAAATTGCTGGAAAAATGGACGATATTTTGTATCATTCTAAATGATAATTGACTCCTTCTGATAGACTGTTTTTACTGACTAATAATTGAGTATTTTTATGATATTCTGGATAGGACTACCCAATCCTTCCCTTCCAGCCTCGATAGTGTTAAAAAGCGTTGAATCTTGAAAGGATGAATTATTTTCTCCTCTACACTCCTTTCTGGCAGATGTAAAGTCTCAAGCCTATCACTACTCTATCGTTATTTTCGGATGAGCTACAGATAAACTCCATTCATTGGTGCCACCAGTTCAGTCCTTTATAGCTAAGACCCACCTCGCTATATCCACCGTTCTTTTTTAACCATTCTCTATGTAATCCCTTATCAAGAAGTGTGTTCCACGCCAAAGATATTTCCCAAAAAGCGTCATTTTATGGAACTTCGAATACTACAATCTTTAGCTATCTATTATATTCTCGCAAACTTTACTTCTTACTATGTTCTTTTAAATAACGCTCTACCTTGAGTGGCTTTTGTCGATCGTTTATTGTGTGAACCAGTAAAATAAATCTTAGTAATATCAAAATTCTTTCCATCCAGAATTTCAACAAGATATGAAAGAATTATCCATGACGATTAGAATTATTATTTTACTGCCCATTTGTCACTACATAGCAAGTTGTAGTTTTGTTGATGCTTGTCTAATTATGCAACTGATACCGGCTTCAGGTATTTTATCATTGAAGTTTGTTCCAAATCAATTAAATAATTATTAATGTCATCAAAAAGCAACCTTCAATGGTAATCTAGTTAAATATATTGCAGGTTCTTCCCGATTCTTTAAATACATACCATCTAAAACTTCATTTAAATTTTAATTCTATTTCTAAATATCTACTTGTAATAATTTCTAATTTGTTGTATTGATGCAAATCAACCTGTGCATCATTCAGATCAATTAATAGCTTCTAAGTAAATCAATACTACTCTTAAATGTCTACCTTTTAAGTGAATAATATAATTGCGTTCCCTGACATAATTACTATTTCCCTATTTATAATAAAGCTACCATATTTTTTATTAACTCTGGTATGACCCTCTTGTCATCGACTGTCATGAATTAAAGATTTATAATTTTGTTACTTTGTCAAGGTCTGTTAGTTTCGAGGAAGAAATTTACCAGCCATTTTTTTTACGTATCAAAATAAAGGTCAAGTGAAATTTCATCTTACTAATCTATATTTTCCGGAAGAACAATAACCATTTCATATCTATTCTTATCACCAAACGCAGCTAGAAAACATATGTCTTTTCTTCTTTAGGTAATTATCAATCAAATTCCATAAAAGATGCAAATAATTAAAAATATTCATCGTTTTTTAGCTCTTCTTTTTATTGGTCTTCAATCAAGACATGGCACAAGAGCCACTTATAGTAGAGTATTTCTAAATGAGTTTTTTATATGGATGACATAGGCCGAAATAATCGCAGAACATGAGTATATGTAGACTAGATAACGGTCGACTGTTGACATAAATTTAAGATTATAGTGATCGGGAAAGCAAACTCACGGGAGTCTGTCCCATAACGTAGTGGTTTTGCAAAGAAGTTGTTTAAGTAAAAGTTTCTTGTTACCAATGGAATAAGAAAGAAATGAAAATAATTCGACCCTCTGTACGTAGCATGCTGGGTTTTTGATGTAAAGGTCTGAACTGGGGAAAGTAAGGAATGCAGCTTGTCTGAATGTTTACCATGGAAATAGTAACAGGCTTGCGATGTCTCGTCTCTGGGAAAAGGATTTCAGGGCAGAAAATAATTCATTATCTTCAAGGCCGCTTTTGAACTCTGTCAATTGCGGAAAGAGGGGGAAACGACAGGTGAGTGACGGAAGAGCAATTTCAGAATTGTTAGGAGGGGGCAGCATGAGCAGCACGTAATCTCCTTTAGCGGGAAATATGAAGCTGAAATAATATTTATTTCTGTAAAATTAACAGAAAATGTGGCACAAGGCCTAAAAAGCGGGTTGGGGAAAATTTAAAACTTAGCTAGCCACAAACACTGACCCAAACATATAAACAATAATCCTAGCACCAAAACAACACTATCTTACTTACCTTTCTTACTACATCCACCAAAAAACCTCATTGTCTCAATGAAAATCTAAATAGTCCCCATATGTAGAAATCGTTTGTCTGTGCGAGGAGGGAAAAAAACAACGAGTTAAAAAATTCCCAATGTGGATATACAATATGAAATAAACTATTCACAAAAAAAAAAAATAATAAATAAACAAAATTATGTTAGTAATAAACCCCACCCGAATGAAGCTGAAACAAATCAAATGAATTATCAGACAAGCTTTTGTAAAGAATCAAGACAAAAATTCCTTAATTTATTTAAACGATTACTGTATTTTTCTTTCAGTCTTACTTTCTAATCTAACTTCCCATCTCCTCCCTCGTTAAGTGGTCAGTGATGTCAGTTCTCTGGTGGATGCGGGGCGCCTTTCGTTTCGCGTGTGTGTTTTTTGTATTTGTTGTTGTGTCAGAATGAGTGTGTGTCTTTGTCAGTGCTTGGGATGGATAAATGTTTCTATATTTTTATAGACCCGCATCGATCTCAGCCAGTTAACTGATATTTCTACCACATTTAAGAATTGTGGTATTTTATTTTTTTTTTATTACTAACATGATTTTGTTTAGTTTCATGTAAATAGGGAATATTGATATTCTACTTATTCATTAGGGATTTTTTTAACTTACTGTTTTTATTCCCCTCACCCCACAGACAATGATTTGTACGTATTGGGACTATTTAGGATTTTCATTGAGACAATGAGGTATTTTGGTGAATGTAGTAAGAAAGGTATGTATGAATGGTGGTAGGAATATTATTTGTATGATTGGGTCTGTGGTTGTGGCTAGTTAAGTTTTAAAATTTAGACAGATAATGACCGTCTTCTTTCCCCCATTCCCCTTTCTAAGCCTTGTGCCACATTCTCTGTGTTTTTAACAGGAATAAATATCGTCTTGCTTACTAATCAGCACCACCTCATCGAGGAGACTTTTTTATTAACTTGATTCTTGTATGACACAAGGCCACATATATGGTGCCGCCCCGTTAGGATCAAATTCGCGACCAGAGTAGTTTGTTCAAATTAACGTAATCCTGGACACATGGCACAGTGAATAAAGCCATTGGTTAGATCCAATGACAGGGCCCAAAGAGAGTGAGTTCAATACCCGGTTAAGGCAGTGGAGAACTTTCAGAGGGAAATTAACAGGAGATAACTGACAACTGACATCCATTAGACGTGGCACGTGGAACTAGAACAGTCTACCCTAGTGAGCGAAATAAAGTGTTCAGTTCGATATTCCAACCACCTGAAGAAGGCCGGAGCGTGCAACGGACGAAAAGTTGTAATAAATATGGCGAAAAGATGAGGACAATAGTCCGAATACTGTAAATAAAAATCTTCAGGTTTTCAGTTAATTCTTAAACAACGGACATCCTAAATTGATCTACTTTTCCAACGACACGCGCATCGTTCATTCAGTATTTGTGTCCAAATTGGCAACTTTCGTATTCATGAGGTTACTATCTATTCCATTTATTGAATAATTGCCTATAAATAAATCTGAAAGATTAAAGCAAAGACATTGGTATGTCAACATGCATAATTCCTGAGGAAAAAGCGGTGAGAAAGAGCGGCAAAATGTTGCAAAGAATGCATAAATATTTTACGCATGGAATTCTTCATTCTACTGCAAAATTTAGACAAATAAATTTGGTCTTATTCCCCTTTTTTCTTTATTTAAAAAATAACTTGTATTTTATCTGTTTTATATTCATAAATAGTAGCAATATCCTTTTTATGGTTTTCGTATATTAGCGTAATAAATACACTTTTAAAAGTATTTTCCCGTTTTTTTTTTCTAGTTTTACGTATAGAGGCGTGCTCTATTTTACCGCTTAACGGACGGACACATATGTTTATGTCATAATAACGGATCTCATAAAACGCCTATTTTAATGAGACTGTTCTTCAGTTGATATTCCGTTTAGTTATTTGGGTTGTACAAACTCCTAGCTGATATGTTTCCCTCTTTAAAATTTCGAGAATATGCACCAGGGTTCTCCTCTTAAATAGATTCCCGTTGGCGGTAAATGATGCTAAAACTTCTAGGAGGCTTTTGCTAAACTGCATTTGAAATCCCTGTATACGACTATCTGAAATAAATGTCCTTAAGCACTACACTGTACAAGCTGATGTCCAACGGTCGCAAGTAGCAACAGTCTCCCCATACATTTGTCACGAACTGATTGAAACGGATTGAAAGTCAACCGAGAATCAACTGACTTTGGATAATCGAAGAGGCCCTGTTCTTTTTGTGATAATTCTTTTCCTCACGCGGTAAATGATGACGCTCCGGAAATTGAACGAACGTAGAATCGAGGCTTTTGCCTAACCCACCGTATTCCCAGAATTTTTCTTTGTTGGTTAACATGTCCGCAAGCGGTTTGACATCTTTTAGAACAATAAGCGCTTGATAATATGAAGAAGGCACCAGAGAGTTCATTGGCTATAGAAATTCTGATCATATACGGTAGAAGCATAAACAGTATTGTTAAGCGTTATCAGAAATATATTAAACCAATGGTGAATATTTTGAATGTGATGGATTTTACTTATTTCTTTTTAGACTTCTCATTCTTGGAGTTTCAGAACAGCACTTATGTTTGCGCAGCATAACACGGGCCATACCATTTCTTATTTTTGTTGACCCACCATCTTCCCTCAAGAAGACAGTTCTACGCTAAAAACACTTTTGAATATCGTATCTAAGAAATCAGAAAATATGGTCGTCAGCAATAGGAAGAGCCCAGTGTACAAGTGACAATTTAAAGAGAACAGCATCAAAAAGTATAAAAATATTAACTATAGTGTTACAATAGACGACGTAAATTATGACATCGCAATCAGAAGTCGCTCTGGAAGAGCGAACAAGAGACTCCTAAAGATAAGTACGAATAAATAGCAATCCTTTATTAGACACAAAGAAAAGTGTAATGTATAGTTATATAATAGCAATCCTCCTATAAGTCATTGTATGTTGTACAATTTTCTCATAGAGGAAGAGAAGACTGGTGGCAACTGATATGTGGGTGCTGAGTATACCATGGACACAACATATCAATAACAAGGTGGTTTTAATGGAAAGTCAAGTAAAAGACACACCCATACATATAGGGTGTTCCAAAAGTCGCATTACCATTGAACACATTGCAAATTTTATATTTATTTACCAAATAGAATCATGTTTCTGTGATAATATATTGATAATTATTGTGTGAAATTACACAATTATGGCACAAGGCCGAAATGCGGAAAGGGGTTCAGGCGTGTCGTCCCTATCTTATACCTAGCTAATCCGATTCACGACCCATTCACACATTACAATTTCCACATTCACCACAAAAACTCGTCCGTCACCAATCAATCCTCCATACACCATAATAACGCATCCTCTCAACGGGGTCCTACAAAACACCACCCATACCATAAAAATCTAATCTTTGACAATATATTTGTACTAAAAACAGAACCAGTGAATAAACTTATACCAAAACGTTATTGCACTTTACTCTGACTACTCGTCTATTGACGGATAAGAGTACTTTTTATACCTCCTAGATCTTAAGGTGAGGTAACTGATGATATATCAGTACAATATTATTAAGAAATTTTATTGGTCGAATTATGGAAGATTTCGTGCAAATTTTCCCTGGTTGCTATTTAACAAGTGGATGTTTTCTGCCAATTGTCATGTGACTCTTGGAACACCCAGTAGATTCGGAAAGAGGACTTGAAGAAATTGGTACTTAAAGGATATAAGGAAATGTCAAGTAAGCTGCCTAACGAACATGAGTAAATAAATGGGGTAACATTGAACGGGACGGATAGTAACAAATGAAAAAATGTCTCGCTAATAGCTACAAAGGATGAGAACCGGTGCAGTTGCAAATTCGCCGAAGTCCTTAAAGGACCTGGCCTAAAAAAGATCTGTAGGGGCCGTTTAATTAAAACATGGCTGTATTTCTCATCGTTTTCGAAGCTGTTGGACGAGAAGTAAAGAAATGAACTATGTAATGGCCGTTAACTGAATCCGTGTCCTTCCGTTGGGTATTGTAACATTTACTGGTTTCTTCGCAAAATCAGGTTGAAGAAGATTTGCTTATTCGCCGAAGAAAAGCAAGAACATTCGCGTTTACGCAAAAAAAAAAGAAGAAAAACAAGACAAGTATTTATCTTTATGCTTTCTATTTCAAAATGGCGCGACTACCGATGCTATTTTGCATATATTCCTATCTTCGTTTTTGGTTTGAAAAGAGGGGGATCGAAGGTGAACCACTATCCATGTCTAGTGTGAATGAAAACGACACATTTGAAATGAGAAAGGGACAATAAATCTCTGGAACACACATGAGTTACGAGTGCTTGGAGAATTTAACACTTACAGGGCATGTTCAATGCAAATTGCCAGGGATGAACAATGAATAAACTTACCTAAGAATAAGCGTCAAAAGGAACTATAAAGTGTCAAACTTTACTTAAAACAAAAAAAAGTGAGGGAAGTGTTGAGGGCTATGATCACGCTCTGTCTAAAGACACGCGACCATTGATGAAGATGACAAGGGAAAGTTCTCATTGAGTTGAATACTGCAAAAATAAACTCTAGCTCTTTTATAAGAATGCAATCAATCTGGCACAATGGTCGTGTTTATATTTTATTAGAAAAGATACTTACGATATATTAATAGAAAATATTTCTTGCAATTCATAGTTAGTCCTTTTTTCGCGCTTTCCTTTACTACAGTATCTGGCAGTTTCCATTATGCCTACCATATTCTTTAAATATCCGTTAGTTCATATTCCGTCGGATAATATAAAATAGGAATAGCGAGAAAATATCCTTACGTTCATATAAATGTTATTTCCTTCGAAATGGAAAAATAATTAAAATAATATTCTAAGAATCACCTATTTCAATAGCAGAAATCTTAGTAATTCAACCAATGACTAAACACTGAGCTATTTTAGAATTAGACCATTTATTTTGTTGGCAATATTACTTAATTTAGCGTCTATCGAATTTTCTAGTGGAAAATTTTACAAATTCGAAATACCTAAGGATTGAGCTTTAAATTAAAGGCGATCGCTTAGTCGATAAGAATGCTCGACTAATCTTTCTTTTTCAAGCAGTTCATCGTTTGAGAAGATAAATGCTAAATCCTCAAACTAAATTAAAATTAAAACTAAAATTTCTCTTTACTCTCTTTTTTTGTTTCTTTTTATAATTCGAGTTGTGTGCGTTTCGGTGTTACTTATTTGGCATCGCTGATTCGGCCATAGAAAAATAATTAAACTATTCGGTACAGCCGTTTACGCGTTAGTCTGTTTCGACGTCACTGTATTTGGCCAGAGGCACTCCCACCCACAAAAAAAAAAAGAATAAAATGATAAAAGCATTGAAAACACCCAACGTTCAATATGACTTTTTATTTATTTAAGGAATTAAATCTCACTTTACACCAATCTTTCTGTTTACATGGCCAAAACTTTAATTCAGGATCCGTTTTGGTCGCTGAGTCATAAATAAAAAAGGTATCCATCGTGTATTACTTTGTTTCTTCCACGTTTTGGTAAAATATTTGCTTCCCTTTTGAATAAAAGGACTTTGACGACCGAAAAATATGAAGCTGCACTGAAGGAAATATAATATCAAAAATACCTCCAACCGCTCTTTTTCTGAAATATAAAAATGCCTCTAACTACTTTTTTTTCTTAAATGGGACTATTCAGTATACAAGGACGAAGTACTAATTTGACGATATATATATATATATATATATATATATATATATATATATATATATATATATATATATATTCCTAATGGAGTCGGGTAAATTTGTGTGTGGGTTTAAATGGGTTCTAATGGAGCTGTGATCAGATAGGTGTAACGTAAGACTTCTGGATAAGCATGTGTTTGTGTAACCGATGTAATTATATATATTATATATTATGTATATATATTATATATAAATATATTATATATATATATATATATATATATATATATATATATATTATATATTATATATATTATATATATATTATATTATATAAATATTATATATATATATATTATATATATATATTAGATGTATATATTAGATATATTTTATATATATTTATTATATATATTATATATTATATATATCATATATATTATATAATATATATATAATATATTATATATATATTATATATATTATATATATATCATATAAATTATTTATATATTATATTATATCATATATATATATATATATATATATATATATATATATATATATATATATATATATATATATATATATGACTATAATGACAAAGTAGTAATCTGACGCTTACTCATTCTTATGTCGAATGGGCCACGCCGAATCTGCCACGCCAAATGGACTACGGGTGAACGTTTCATTCCCTTACAAATCATCATATGTACTTCAACATTTCCGTTCTCTAACAAAATGCTTAAACTTGATTCGGGCGATAAACTAAAGCCCTTTGTTAATAATTATTATTTTTGCTTGTTTTGAAGCTTCTCGTTTTACGTTATTGTAATGCCTAACCTTAAACCCGGCTCTCAGTTAACGTTTCATTCTCATTACGCAAAAGCACTTAATAAACTCTCCTTTCCTTAATCTGAACATCCATGATTTTTCTCTTTTGACATGTTTCAACCCCAAGCTACACTGAAGAAACATTCGTCAATTTTATCATAATCCATTTGTTGCACTTATATCCCGCAATCACGTAGAATTTGCTTTTCGTTAATTCCAGCTTTTAGTAACATTAATAATCACAAATTCTACAACAGTAACAGCTGCATCGATGTTGATACACCTTCTCTTATTTCCTTATGACAAACATTTACTCAACAGCACGAGGTTGACCGAGGTCCTTTCTGTTTTTGATCTCTCACTAAAAGGGTACGTCAGCTTCTTTCGTTATCTTCGACAAATATTTAATCTTTACTGCAATAAAAATAAGTTTTATATTCTGTCCCTTTTAAATTAATTTTTTTTTTAAATAAATTCCCATGTTCGTTCGCATTTGCAGCATGTAAATTCCGTTAACAGACCTGCATTTGTCCACCTCCTGGGTAAGACGTTAAACTACATCCGCGTCCTGTGTAAGACGTTAAACTACATCCAACAGCAAGACTTCTGCTCGGGAGGTTTTGAAGAGCGTAGAACCACCTCTTAATTGTGGGTGTTCCTAGATCCACCCTGACCCGGGGTGGTAGCGCCTGTTAGAATCCCAGCTTTGGGCAAATAGTTAACTATTACCAGCAATACTGTTTTGAAAAAAAATATTACTAGCGATACAATTTTGAAGGAAATATATTACCAGAAACAGATGTTTGACAAAACAAAATATTACCACCAATAAAAAATTTTGTCAGCATTGAATAGCCCATTGAGGTTGATATGCCGTAAAACAAAATAAACCAAATCAATCTAGACCAAAGAATACATATTCTATTCATACGAATCTATCCTAAAAAATGTTGTCGGCATTAAATAACCCATTGAGGTTGATATGCCGTTAAATAAAATAAACCAAACCAATCTAAACCAAAGAATACATACTCTATCCATACGAATCTATCCTGGAAATGTTGTCGGCATTAACTAACCCATTGAGGTTGATATGCCGTAAAACAAAATAAACCAAACCTGCATTTGTCCAATGAATTTCCCTCCCCATGGAAAGTGTGACCCGGAAATCCGAACGCATTCGGACGAATACCATGGATGGAACAGATGAGCAACGAGGGATTTTTATCGAAAATAGAAATAAAATAATCGCGCATACTGAGAATCAGAAAGAAACTGCTGAAATTTCTGAAATATATAAAGAGATAAATCCTGGAGAATTTGAGACTCACAGGTCAAATTGACGGCAGAAGGAAACAAAGAAATAGCGAATAGCCTACCCGATTTTCTTGTGGAAATGGGTGTGAAAAGAAGGAATTGATTGGTTGGTAGGTTGCTTGTTTTATGGCATATCAATCCCAGTTGTCCATTTAATGCCAACAATTTTTTTGAAATAGATTCATAGCGATAGTTTGGTAAAAAAAGGTGTGTATGTATACACATATATTTGAACCATTTTTCAATTACTCATTTTTGAGTATAATCCAACTTCTTTTACGAAATTTACAATCTTGGATCGTAAAATGTCTTTTTTTTAAATTACTCACTTGGTAATATTTTGTTTGAACTAGATCAAATTCTACACACTAATAGTATATATTACAAAGTATTTCTGGTATTAGAACCTTTTTTACACAAGTTTGGGTGTTAACTATTTGCCAATAGCTGGGACCCTAACAGGTGCTACCGCCCCGGGTCAGAGTGAACCTGGGAACACCAGTAATTAAGAGGTGGTTCCACGCTCCTCAAAACCTCCTGATCAGAGGCCTCGCTGTTGGGCTTAGTTTATCGTCTTACCCAGGACGGGAAGAGGGAGTTGAAATGAAAGTGAAAGTGAATAGACAAATCTTGCTAAAAACTGTAAAGAGCACGAGGTTTTGAAGAGCGGAAGAAACATATACCCAGGATTGTTTGAGCAATTATTGAAATAAACGTAACTTAAGTAGTATTCTTTTCTAAGTCTATTAAACTCAGCGAAATTTATATGTTCCGGTAACTACCTTTAAATAGTGTACGAAATGTGACATCGAAACTTAAAGGGACACTGGAATAGCAAAGGATAGTTTCCAAAAGACGAATAAACATGACATTTTCATTAAGCACGCAAAGAAAAGAGCGTTGAACTCGTATGTCATATTAATCCTCCTGTTTCCTTTCTTTTCATGCGTCTTGTCCCTTTACGGCGTAGGTGATCATGTCTCTCCACTTCCTCAAATCCCTTGTAGCTTTCAATAAGTTTTGTCCCTTTTCCACCTGTCCCTGACCACGTTCTTTCATCCACTTGCTTAAGCCCGCCAGGTATTTGTCTTGCGTTGCTTTTTCTTGTCTCTCTTTCCCTCTATTCGACCTGTGAGTATCAGATTTTCCAGGCACTCCTTTCTCATTACATGTCCCAGAAACTTCATCTGCCTCTTCCTGATGTTAAGTATAAACCTCCTCCTTGTTTGCAACCTCTCCAAAACCTCATCGTTGCTCACATGCTCGGTCCATGTTATTCTTCGTATCCTCCTATATGGTAATGAATATTGGGCAATTTCCTAAGAGAGAACGAGAGGCAACAGAAATATGGTACCACATGCTGAGAATATCAGGAACGGAGAGCATAAACATGTCTTAAAGATAACAGAACTATTAATGACATTTATATTAAGAAAGAGAAATTGAAGGTTGGATAATTTAAGCGTGTTAAATTCTTTAAGCCATCCTTCCCGAGTAAATTCAGCTGTCTCTCTGATTCTTAGGACAAGTGATTTTTTTGGTTATCATTAATATATTGAACATCAAAGGGAAGAGTGATAGGAAAAGATAGCTACCTGACGAGCTTGTGTGGATGAATAGTCGAACGCAGGAGTGAAAGCGAAGATAAAAGTACATCGCATAGGAAGTCGTGGAGAGTATCGATCTCCCAGGATTTCAAGTGACACGCCGCATAGAAATGTGTCTTTATTATACAAATATTTTTTTTTTATATTTCAGTGATAATCAGAAAACAGAGACGATTCTGAAGGCATATGTATATTTGATCGAGATAGACGTAGGAAAACTGAATATTTAAATTATACAGAATTGTTTTTTTTTAATATTTGATTTAATCTTATTTCCTTGTGATTTTTTCTTCGTTTTCTTTCTTAATTGTGTCTTTGACATATTATCAGCACGTCAACGCGTTCAGAAAGTCTTTTAGTCTTTCTTTTTTAAGATTTTTTTTGTCTGGAACCTGAAACAGCGTCAAAGGAAATCAGAACGCAGAACATGATAAACTGTTTTGGAAAAACTATGAAAAATATCGACATAGATGAATACGCGCTCAAATATGCGTACGTATAAGTATTTGGAACTTTTCTACTTAGACATGTTCCGCCGGTGAATTACAAAGATCTGAAAAATAATATCGACAGAATCTACATTACTGAGACAAAACGTGATGCACGTTGTAGACGCTTGGTTTTTTGACATTTTAAAAAAATTAATATTAGTAACTTCAACTGTACGTTTGCTTATTTCTTCATTTATCTGAAACTCTACTGCAATTTTTAAGAACTAATTTAATACGAACAGATGATAAACTGAAATATCCCGGGCGTACATTACGTGGGGATCAGCGCATTTTCAACAGATCTTAATCTTAATAGAAGTAGAGGATTATCCCATCCTTCCTGTTTAGGATTGAGCTTCCAGTTCTTTCTAAAGTCATTTTCATTCTCTTTCAATCCCAGTAGCTCCTTGCATCTATATATATATATATATATATATATATATATATATATATATAGATAGATAGATAGATAGATAGAAATGAAGAAATATACTTTTAAAGTGTGCTATATTTATGGGATAAAGTGCTGAATATCAGAGATAGAGCGTATGTATATATAAATATAAAAGTCAACATTGAAGTCAACACTCAGAGGCGACAGGCTGATTCATGTTGGACGCAATCATCAGGCGGCTGACGATTGCGTCCAGCCTGTCGCCTCTGAGTGTTGACTTCAGTGTTCACTATATATATATATATATATATATATATATATATATATATATATATAAGGTTTCATTAAAACCGCGCTTTACATGACCAAAATTATCATCACGAAGATTCTTAAAACATTTAAATGCATTGACTCTGTTAATTTAAAATGTTTACATTATTTTCATTAAAATACGCTGATGTTTCACCGATATATTTTAGCGGTATTATTTACATCGATATTAGTAGACATATGCTTCTGTTGTAACTCTTTGCTTTACATTAAATATTGCTTGTTTATATTATTTACATTAATCGGACTGTTATTGTCATCTTCATTGCCATATTCACAACGTTTCGGCCGTTGTAAGCGCCGGCCTTTGTCAGGTGATTGTAATTTCGAACCGAAACCTTTATTTCATCCACCGGGGTAGATTGTTCTATTTCTACGTGTCATGCCTCTACAGATGTCTCAGTTATTTACCTTTAACTCGACTCAAGTTTTTTTGTGTCCACCACTGCTGTAACCTGTTATTGAACACACAACTCTTTGGGTCTAGTCACTGGATCTAATCAACGTCTTTATCCACTGGGCCAATGAAGATGAGGGTAACAGTCTGAATAATGTAAATCAGTGTTTCCCAAAATGGGCGATAGCGTCCCCTAGTGGTCTCTGTTATCCTGAAAGGGGGCACTAAGAGTTTTTTATTTTATTTCATTCTTGTAAACATACTCAGGTGGCGGTGGGAATGTACCCATTTTTTCATGATTTTCAAAAATTATTCAATATTGGCTACAAGAGGAAATTTCTGAAAGTGCTGTGGGAAGCTATTAAATCTTACTTCATTGCTTTTTCAACATCCTATATGTCTGAATCGGATTTCAACGCAGTTACAGAGTTTTTTTTACTAAACAAAGAAACCGCCGCCAAATTACAAAACAACGTGATTTACGATTACTTTCAAGAAGCATGGAACCTCTAGAGTAAGTGCCTTAGCCAGTAAGCACCAAAGTCAACCATCACATTGAAAACATTGAGATAAGCTATCAAATGAACCTAGAGTAAGTGCCTTAGCCAGTAAGCACCAAAGTCAATCATTGCATTGAAAACATTGAGATAAGCTATCAAATGAACCTAGAATAAGAGCCTTAGCCAGTAAGCACCAAAGTCAACCATCGCATTGAAAACATTAAAATAAGCTATCAACTAAAAGTTTTTTTTAGGATTTTAATCATTGGCATTTATAATAGAAATTAAAACAATATTAATATTATTTTAGCACTAATATCTAAGTGTTATGCTATGAAAGATGAATTCATTATAATAATCGAAATTTAATTTGACAAGGCGGCGTTGACAAAAAGTTTGTGCCCAAAGAGGGTGCTGTTTGAGAAAAAAGTTGGGAAACGCTAATGTAAATGATCATTATACCTTTTATTTGAGATATAGACAGAAATATTGTCTGATTTTGAAATGGCTTTTATTAGCTAAACTTCTCCGAACTTCATTAGTTATGGACTATGTAGGTAATATATTGTACGTCTATACGTTCTGTTTTCTTTTACGGCTTTTTGGATTATGTACGCTTTCCATTTGACATTATATAGGAAATAAAACTTCAAAAGATAAACAAATGAGGATCCTGGATACGACACCGCATCTGTCGGAGGTATGTCCACAGATTGACAAGATTCACACCTGACAGATTCTGTGCCTCGAATACCTTAGCTAGATTCGTAACTCGAGTGAACACGAGATTTACGCCTCTGCTTCCTCTCATATACTATGAGTATGCGGTTGGATTCGGTGAGCTAGGCCGTCAAGACAAACCTTGTGTGTGTGTCCATGTTTTTTGCTCAATAATTCTAGGGAAAATTATTGTTTGCACCCAGGAGAGAAAGATTTGATTCCAGTTTGAGAAAAAATAAGAATTGAAATTTCACATACGTACGCGCATGTAAATAAGTAGATATTTACTCCCCCCCCACACACACACTGTGTCAGGTTGTGACACAAGGTCAGTTTTTAACTTGGGGACCCGGCAGATTTCATACGGACCGCTGGTCCAAGTTGGTCTTAGCTGGTCATAGCTTGTCCAAGCTGGTCTAAGTTAGTCATAGCTGGTCTTGGCTTCTCATAACTGGTCCAAGCTGGTCAGAGCCGGTCCAAGCTAGTCGTAGCCGTGATACCACCAACACAGGTACGGATCCATACACCAGGTAAGTAGATATTTACTTGAAGATTGACTCAGTTTGTGACACAAGGTCATTTTTTTAACGTGGGGACCCGAGTGTTTTCACTCGAGTCGCTGATCTAAGCTGGTCATAGCATGTCCAAGCTGGTCAGAGCTGGTCTAAGATAGTCATAGTTGGTCTTGGCTTATCATAGCTGGTCCAAGGTGGTCAAAGCCGGTCCAAGTTAGTCGTAGCCGTGATACCACCAGCACAGGGACTGATCCCTACACCAGGTAAGTATTCGCATGTAAATAAGTATACTTACCGGCGTCAGCTTCCTTTATCAGTATTTGTATGTATATTAACCCTGTAGACTACACCCTGGAATACAAGACCACAGTTTCAAAACTTTAAGGGTTATTACTGGTGTTTACACAGCAAGCATTTTTTTTTTACTGGGTGGAGTTGCTCGGTCCCTCCCAACAAATTCAAATTCTAATCAACTTTTCTATTCGACTGGTTGCCAGTGAGTAACTCGTAAGGTCAGTCTGTGTTAGTAACCGTAGTTGAGGAGAGAAGAAGGGATAGATTCTCATCTTTGCAATGGTATTAGTGGGAAACCGAACGCCACTACCTCGTCTTGAATTTAAATTCTACTTTACGCATTGATAACTGACACACTACCCGTTCATCCCTTATTCATAAATAGAAAAAGAATTTTCCAAGAATAACTTCAGTATGATTTATAAAAAAAAACACTTGAAAATATAGTTCAATTGAGCACTGTTGAGTGATAAGCTAATTCTATAAACAACAGCCACCTGCGTTTATGCAAAGCTCTTCAGTAAGATGAATAGAGCACTCTGGCTGATTGGCATTTATTAACATTCGTAAAACAATACTCTAGATTTATCTGTTTGACTCTGATGAATGTAGGTAGCTCAGTGGTAGAAACTCTGACTAACACCAAATCAGTTAGGTTTCGATCCTGGCTTGAGGCATTCGCACTGAGGAGCTGCGAAACAGTACTGTCTGCGAATAACATAATTAATTAATCTCATTGAAAATCCGCATTCTATATCTGTTTTTGTTCTTACACTAGAAAACTAACGGGAAAAAAATATATCTTATTCAGCAAACATTTAATTAGGTACGAATTGCCTTGATGATGTTGTCTTCTTTCTAACAATCAGATTCGTTACCAATTCACCACCGAACTCAGACAGCTGCCTCCGGGGAAGCGCTAATTTGTGCGATAAATTTCTACGAGGATTCTTTGACTATCGCTAAAAACTTAAAATCTTGAATCAATCATTATCTATCCTACATATAATCTGCAATTACTTTCTCCTCTGATATTTATACAAAAAACCTATTCAGTAGCACTCTATCTTAAGTGGCTCTTGAAGCTTGTATTGTGTAAACACTCTTCTCTGCAGGACGTGGACTATCATGATTTCACAGATCTTCCTGTCATTGGTAGCTCTTTCTGGTTCAAATTATAAGTTTTTTTCTATTTTTAAGAAAGAGTAGTTCAAATGAACATTATACAAGGAGAATATAAAATGTACACATATATCATCATTAGCATCATCCATTTCAAGTCTGCTGATAGACAAATGTCATTCCAAACTCTTTTGATGACGAACGTGATATTAGTATTATCTTCACCTTCTACTGCAGTTGTTAATCATTGTGCATTACTAAAGTAGCCTTTCGCTTCCCCTGTTATCCTTTCTTTCTTACAATGTGACTCGCTCATTTTGCGCATATTTTAATTTTGACATAGAAACACATGCAAATTCTTGGATTTAAATATTCACTTCACTTAGTTAATTCTGGCACAAGCACGAATGCAGTAATTTAAGAATTAAATTGTGTTGTGCTTTGAAAATCAGCTTGAAAAATGCAAGAAGTAGTATGTACACTATTCTCAATAAAGGATAAATGATATATATATATATATATATATATATATATATATATATACAGACATCTAAATCCTCTTATCTTGAGAAGGATAGGGAAAACGTGTTCGAAAAATGGAAAATGCATGAAAATGCATGTAAAAAATTATAGGTTGAATTAATAACATTTGTTTAAACACACACATGCATATATACATACATAAATACATACATACATATAAACGCATTTATCTATGTACGTATGCAGCACACACACACACAACACGCACACTAGGATATTAAAACAAGTTAAAAATCGCTACATAATTGCAATTGACTTTCAACACAACAAATGTGTCTTCTCGGGCGATGTTAAATTACTGGCGAATGAAAGATTAATTTAATTTCAATAGACTTCGATACAGCTTAGGAAATAATCTAATAACCTTGTATCTGCCCATAAGGAAATTGTCTAGGTTTTATATGCAGACAACATCGCGCTATTAAATTTTTTTCCGGTCACATTCGAGTGGTGAATCACGCTAAAGCTCACATTTTTTTTAAAGTATTCTTCTTTTGAAATTAAATAAATCTTTTACACGTCAGTAGTTTAACATCAGCCAAGGAGATACGTCTGTAGTGTACAAAACATAAATTATGTGGCGATTATTTCATTTTTTAATATCGTAAAATAAATTGTACATATATATATATATATATATATATATATATATATATATATATATATATATATCAAGAACAGTATTGGGGGAATTGTATGACAAAGTATATATATATATATAGTTATATGTGTATGCATGCATATTTTGTTTAAACAGATGTTATTAAATTTGAATAATTTTTGCATCTTCGTCTCAAAATTGTGCATTAACTACTCAATTTTCATGGTTTTATTTTGTTTTTATTTTTTCGAAAACATCCGAACGTATTGGGCATTATCAAGAAAAAAAAATTAAAAACTGGAAAATACAATACGATTTTAAAAAGGCAGACTTTCTCGGGTGAATTTAATAAATGGTGTTTAAATGTAATTTTTTCTTCAAAAATATACCATATATACAGGGTGCGAGAGATAAATTTTCGTCTAAATGACACAAATATGAAAAAAACATTGATATAAAAAATACCAAAAACATCTTGAGATTAAATTTAAGTTGAATCCAATGGTGTAAAATCACCATTGGATTCAACCACGGCCTCCAGACAATTTTGGAATGTCTTGCAAATCTTCTGGACGCTTCCTTGTTTTAGTTGGTAAATGCTGCCATAATCTTTACCTTCAGTTCATCGTTGGTGCTCCGAGGAGTTTTATTGGTCTCTCACTCAACAGCGACCCACACATATTAATCAATGGGGTTGCAGTTTGAGGAGTCAAGTAGCCAGATTTAAGGTGTGCCATGGTCACAGAAATTGTCTGAAAACAATGACTGCGTTTTCCTGCTTGTGTGGCATGGTGCAAAGTCCTCTTGTCAGACAAAGAATCTTCCAGAAGTCACTTTCTTGATCTACAGCAGCATACCTTCTAAAGAAACTTGATG
Source organism: Acanthosepion pharaonis (assembly GCA_903632075.3). NCBI lineage: Eukaryota > Metazoa > Mollusca > Cephalopoda > Sepiida > Sepiidae > Acanthosepion > Acanthosepion pharaonis. The sequence continues at coordinate 1,763,240 of CAHIKZ030001402.1, forward strand.
TTGGCCTCCATGTTGAGGCTGAGGCCTTCACCAACAAATTCAGAAGATATTTTCTTATTAGAATTGTGAGAGTGAGTTTACGTACTGCCGTACCTTCGTAATCAGCATCAAACTCATCCAATTCTTTCTGAACCCTCTGCATTGTCCTCAAATTAACATCCAACCATACTGTAATGTTCATTTTGGAGCTTTCAGTGCGAATGCCTAGTAGTACATCATGCCGTTTCAATATTTCTGTCGGAGTAAATTGTCTCATGCTGCCCTTTTTCTTATAGACGGTGCCCAACTGACCCTACTGATCTCTGCAGTCAATAAAATCAAAAACAAACAACGCACATGTGCGAAATTAAAAATATAAAATGGCGACAGTTTAAACATCGTACTCTGTATATACGTATGCACGTATCTTACTTGTAAATATATTCTCGAGCGTGGATATAGACAAAGTAAGAAAAATATTTTCCTCCATCAAGATATATACAAATCTATATATACAGTCACTCTCGAAGTTTAGTTTGGTTGAGTTTGTTTAGCGGCATATCAAGCTTGACGGGTTATTCAATACCAAAATCTAATTATTTTAAACGAAGCTGCGTGCCTTCAACAACAATATGGCTGGTCATTTTTCTATAAATATGTATTGTTGGTAATTTTACTATGAATAGGTATTTTTATAACTTTCTAGTATTTTGTTTTATTTTGTTTTGAGGTTCAATATTCGCCCATATTTGGGACCCTAACAGGTGCTACCACCCCTTGTCAGGATGGACATGGGACCAAAAGCAATTAAGAGGTGGTTCCACGCTCCTCAAAACCTCCAGTCTCCTGATCAGAGGCCTTGATATCGGATGTGATTTATCGTCATACCCAAGACTACACCCTTACAGGCGTGGCTCAGAAATAGCTATATAATACAATAGAGCCACAGAAAACCATAAAAAGTACAAATATTTTTCCGGTTCACACCGACGTCAATAGAATCTATTCAAAGTTTGTCAGAAAGTTTCATCTTATGCACCACTCATTCCATCGTTTGAAAAATCTGTGGAAACTCACGATTAATAATAAAAAAAAAAAGTAGTAATGTATATCTATTGCTGTCGAGTGAGACGTTATATGGGTCCGACCGCAGTGACCATTTCGCAAGAAATTACATCGTCACAAGATATCTGTGATCCATAACAGAAGTGATAGACATAAAGACATGAAAGGGGATGTAGAGGTTGCGAATAAACAGTCGGGGGTAAATCAATAACTTTTCATATAAGCTGTGTCGATCAAAATTCGCAGTTGTTACATAAAGCGACTGGGTGGTAAATAATGCGATGACGAGCTACACCAGCAGAAAAAAAAAATGGTACGAGGAAAGAAGGAACAAACCGAGGCATTAAGGATTGGCGGGTTTTGTAACCGGTCGATTAGTTTGGGTAGTGAAGAGAAAACCAAAATGGGCGAAATGTTTTTGCCCAATTTGGCAAACCTATATATTTTTATGGTCACTCATTCGTAAAAGAATATTTTAAGAAAGTCGACAAACAAAAACGCAGGCGACAAACGTCTTGGTGTGAATTCAACTGGAAAATAGATATGTGCTTTGGAATAAAAAAAAATAGAAAATAAAAAAAAACGAGATTTGAAAGAATGCTCTAACTTCCTATCGCATTAACAATCGGCGTTTGATATTTTTTTCAGACTAAGCAAGGCTTAATAAATATCTTGGAAAAGAGCGAAAACATAATAAAGAAGTAACACGGGATACAATTTCTATCCCATAATAGCTGTGACTTTTAGTATATTAAGAGTACATGCAAATGTAACAAGTATTATGGGATAGAAATATAATACAAATCACACAGTATTTTACAAAATGTATTATTACATCTGTACTATAAATTTTATTATATTTAATTCATGAAATATGGATAAAAATATAATTACTATTATGGGAGAGTAATATAATAAAAATTAGACAATATGTTACAAAATATATTGCCATTTTGTCCCATAATATTTGTGACATTTTATATATTATATAATATATTTCAAAATATATTGTTATTTTTATTCCAGAATTATTGTGACATTTAGTGGATCAAATAGGTATGCAAATTTAACCACTAATATATGATGGTGGAATTTCAAATCATAAAATATTTTACAAAAATAACTAATAATACGTAAGCAACAGAAAAGTCTTACAGAAAATTGGTTTGGTTTGGTTTGTTTTACGGCATATCAATCTTAATGGGTTATTTAATACTGACAAGATTTTTCTTGCTGATATTTTTCCAAAAATGTTTTGCTGGTAATAATGTATTGCTTGGAATAAGTTTTCTTCCTCAAAATTCATTGCTGCTAATAATTTTTATACAAAAATGCATTGAAAAAAAATTAATGTTTCGATATAAAAAAAGTACAGGACGAATGTTACAGAAATTATAATGACGATCGTGTCAATCTGGCCTCTATTTCTGTGGGGACACTTCTTTTGTGGGTGGCTGATTCAAACCAAATGTTTCTTTACCTGGCTTTTTCGTTCCGAGCAGTCTTTAAATGTTATTTCGGTTACCAAAGTAGATCTCTTTATCAATAACATATTTTTTTTTTATTTGACCTCTTCATGGCTATATTAATGGCCTCTTTCTCATTGGCGGAAGTGGGGAAGAACGGGCAGTTTTGTTTTGATTAATCTTCCGTAGATTTAAATTTTGGTTCGATTCTCCTTGGAATTTTTTTTAAAAACACGATCTTTCAACCTATTTCGTTATTAATTTTCTTGAAGTTTCAATCACTCGTTATTCTAGCATCAACAATTATCATCCAGATACTAGGCTCTTTCCTCTTCCTTTTTATTCACCTCCTTTTTTTTGTTTGATCAACCCCCAGAGATCCCAGTGACACAATAAATTTTTCGCTATTTCTACGAAGGACGTTCACTTGCAGAATCTCTAATAAGAAAAGTTAATACACTATGAATTATACACTGTACGACTGTTTGTTAATAGTATAGCGTGACATTCAATAAGAAAAAAATATTTTTTTGTAAACAAATGATTACTGTAATATCACTGTAATTAAAAAAAATATTTTTTTTATATTATGAAAGACAATTTAAAAAAAGTGGAGAGTCTTATTCAATTTGTTTATTTGAGAATTTTTCTCTAAATTGCGGCTTGATATGTTTTGATAATTTTTTAGTGATAAAAGAATTGTAAGAAGCAGATGATAGTAAAAAATCAGTTGGAGACGATTTTGTCAAAGGAAGTAGATGTGTTGATTACGACTCTGCGTTTTTTAGCGTATTTTGTACTTGAAAACTGGAAAAGAAACTGGAAAGAGAGAGAGAGAGAGAGAGAGAGAGAGAGAGAGAGAGAGAGAGAGAGAGAGAGAGAGAGAGAGAGAGAGAGAGAGAGAGAGAGAGAGAGAGAGGAAAAGACAGGAAAGAATAGAGAAATGTCTATTTTTTCCGAATGGAAGTCTCTTGGAGTTAACCAGGCTTCTAGTTATTTTCAGTGAAGAATTTCCAGAGTGAAAGAAAGAACTAATTTTGTTTCTCTTTGTTTCGTTATTTTTTGGAGACGAATGAGAAAAATAGTAAGAAAATAAAACTATATAAAATACTGCCTTTGTTTAACTTTTTTATTTATTTAAAAAAAAACATTTTGATCACGAACGACTGAGGGAATATTCAATCAGAGAATTCGGAGAGAGACGTTTTGATATCAGAAACCTCTCATAGAACAAAAAATAAATAAGTAAAAATAAACAAAAAGAAAAAAAAAGCACAGCTGTCGCCAAACCTCACCTCCCTCATAGTAGTTACAGTGCAACATCTTAGATTTCTTCCAGTGAGGCAAATTTTAAAACATTTTGAAAGAAAACAAAATTTAGATTCCCCTGAAAGGCTTAATATTTCGATAATGTTTCCAAAAAGGTCAGCTTAGAAATTTGGACATTTTTCATGCATATCTAGACTAGTCTCCCTTTAGGAGACTAGTTTTTTCCAAAACAGAATTGTTTTTCTTTTCATTTTCTTTTAAAGAATTAGCAAAAGTCTTGTATTTCATGACGAGCCGGACAAATTAGAAAAAAAAAAAAATTCCCCGGAGTCAAGACTTGCGTGCTAAAAATAAATTTCCATCCTGGAGAAATGTTACAAAGACAAGTAATTAGCATTTGTAATTTTCTGCGGAGTTAATTATTTTGCTAATTAGCATTGACTAATTAATTGGCAGGATTTCTCAGAGTGTTAAGCATTTGTCTTGACAATATTTGCAGATTGAGGTATTTAACAGTTAGTTCTCCAGAACACACTAACTGCTTATCACAAATAGTTGAAGCTTTTTTTTACTAAATGAAAATTTAGTTCTAAGAACATTGTTGCAGAAGAAAAAAGTTGAGGTTTCTATTCTTTTAGCAGACATGTTTTTTAAAAGCACGTAAAATTATTACACAGAAAATTCCTCATACGTAAAACAATCACACACTTCGGGATTGTAAATATGCATACAGGACGTATGTTTGTAGCAAGCATAACTGATACATATATATCCTGATGTATATAAATTGAATTAAATTTAAATTTTCTTAAGCGAACGATTAAGCTTTTATCGAAATATACATTGTTCGCTAATTTGTATTTTTATGATTTATCAACCCTTTGCCGCCCATTTAAAATGACCATTCCGATGACAATAGCTCTCAACTTGACATCTACGCTGATGACACAACCATTTCATAGTAAGCCTGATCAGACCGACAAGGTCAAAATGGCAGCCGACGTCCAAAACGAGCTTATGTCTGTTGTTAACTAGAGCAAAAGATGGCATGTTAATTTTAACGCGTCCAAAACGAAATATCTCTTCATTAATCATTTAAGAGAGACTTTGCTGTCTTCGATCATAATGGCTGATGTTAATCTCCAGGAAAATGGCTCGTTGTGCCACCTCTGGCTCACGTTCTCAGTTGACATGAAGTGGAAAGACTATATTAAATCCATTGCTAGATTAGTTGCTAGGACAGTCTGTTCACTGTGTCATGCGAGACAATTTTTTTCCTCCAGAATCTATCTTACATATCTATACGTCTACCATTTGTCCATGCTTAGAATATTGCTGCCACCTATGGTCCGGTGCTCCTGCTATTTACTTTGAGCTCTTTGATAAGATCCAAAGAAGAATAAAAAATATTATTGGTCCTGATTTGGCGGCTCGGCTTCAGTCACTTTCCCACCGCCGAAGGATTGCCTCTCTGTGTCTTTTCTATAAATAATATCATGGTAGTTGTTCGGATGAGCTTAGACTTTTTGAATTTAAGCGCAGCATCGTGATCTCATCAAATTACAGCTGAATTGGCTAAATGTAGCCATAAGTTCTATGCTAACAGTCTCTTTTCTCGCACTTCTCACTTGTCGAACTCCCTTCCATCCCCATGCTTTCCTGCCAACTTTAATCTGCAAAAAATTAAATGCAATGTCAATCGATATATATTGTAGTCTTGATTGATCTATTCTCTTTTCACTCTTTATTAATGTTTTTGTTCCTAATTCTTCCAGATCCTGTAACCCCTTGTGTTTTAATGGCTTTACTGCCTTGCAAGGGGGGGGGGGTAACGATTTTAAAAAAAAATAAAAAAAATAAAAAAATAAAAAAAACAATATAAAACGAAACATATTTTGGGTTTTAAGAATAATAATTCTATTTTATTGCTAGTGAACATTGCATTATGATTTTTCTAGATACAAATCCTATTTTTAGCTAGTGGGGGGATCAGAAAAGAATTCTACCTTTCCCAAGTGTATTTGCGATTAAATGGATGTAATTAACCCGATTGATGTACTGAGCAAAACAAAAAAAAAAAAAACTGCTCCAACTAAAAAGTTGTGGATTCTTTCAGAAGAGGAAGGTTACATATTGACGGATGTCAGTAACTCTAAACAAATTACATTTGGTATGCTATTCTAGATGCTATGCAGACTGTTTCACATGAAGAAATAAAACAGCTGAGAAAATTTTAAATTGTTGGTTTACTGCTTTTTTTGTAATCTATAGTTCAATTATGGGGGGTCTAGCTATTTTCTACTCCCTGTTGCAGATGCCTGTTCTCGTAGATTTTTGTTTCTTCAACATCCACGTAGAAAACCTGTGGTTTATATTGTAACTATATTCAGCGGATCTATAGTAACAGTTATTTGGAGAGTGTACATAATCTGCTATATTCAACATGGACGGGAAGTTCAGACACTCGGTCACGATGACTTGTGACTTCGTGCTAGAACATCCATCGACGTTTACTGATGAGTTTCTCCTTCAATGTGCTGTTTCCCTACAGGACGTTGCTGACCATGGCCCTCCACTATTTCCTGTCCTTTGTGGCTCTTAATAAATGTTGTCTTTTTGTTATTTCTCTCAAATCTTGTTCCGTCATGAATTTACTCAAGCTCGCTAGGTAGGTTCTGCGATGTTTTCCTCTCTCCATCTTGCTTTCAATCTGTCCTGTAAGTATCAAATTTTCCAAGCCGTCTTTCCTTATGTGCCATCGAAATTTCAACTGTCTCTTCCTGGGTGTTAAGTGTAAGTGTCATTTTTATTCAATTTTCTCTAAACCTAAGAGTTTAATCTAATTTCACTCAAAATGAGCTTTGGGTCAACACTTCGTGCGGTTTTCAGGTGTTCCTCAAAATGCTCCTCACGCTGGGAACATCTCTTCGGAAAGATATTATCAAGAAGTTACCTTCACAATTCGAGCCCAAGTTTAATGATCAAACCGCTAAACATTCAGCTTCTGGATAAGGAGCCTACTTTTCCCATTAATGTTTTCGTGTCTCTTTTTTTTTCTCAAATAATTTTTTTATTTGTTTTTAAGCATTTCACCCCAAACAAGGCGGGGGGTGGCACTAGTACGCAAGGGGTTACAGTGCATGTTAGTAAGAGAAACGACTGGTTGGAGGGTGTGAGGAAAGAATAAAAAGAAGTATGGAGGAGGATAAAAAAAAGAACGCGGATCCAGGCAACAGAAGATGTCGATTGATATTACATTTAAATTTTTGAAGATTATATTTATCAGGGAAGCAAATAAGAGGAAAGGAGTTCACTGCCGGAAAGTGTGAGAGAAGCTGTTGGAGTAGAATATGCGGTTACATTTATCTGTTTCGACAGGAAAAGGGTGGGACCGAGATGCCAACCTAGTAGCACCCTTAAATTGATGCAGTCGGGTCATCAGTGAAAATAGCTTGTCAGAGCAGAGACCATATTCAGGGAAGCCACATCACGTCTGCGAGAAAGTGACTGAAGTCGAAACCGCAAGTCAAGATCGATCAAATTGTATATCCATCTTTGGATTCTGTCGAGAACGTCGATATGAACAGCCGGGGCACCAGACCATATATGGCAACTGTATTTCAGGTATGGAGGAATGGTAGATTGGTAGATGTGAAGGATAGACTCAGATGCGATAAACATTCTGGCTCAACACAGAGAACCATCTTTTCTCGCGGTAGATGAAGCTATTGACTCAATGTAGTTGTTCCACCTAAAGGTCAGTGGAAAATGTGAGACCTAGAAGATACAGAGACTTGTTCTTGTGGAGTTGAGCATCGGCGATGCTGATAGGGGGTGCAAGGACGTTTCTCTTGCACCAGTAAACCACAGATTGGATGTTGTTTTCGAGACCAACGGCCAGGGTAACTTTGTCAGCAATGCCGGATTTACTATTAAGACAAGGAAATATTTTTAAATTTTTGAACGATGACAGGGTATCGCAGTTTGTTTTACGCAAGACAGTAATGCTACTAAAACCCAAGGGGTTAGACGGTGTGGAAGAATTAGAAACTGAAACAATGATGACGAACAGAAAGAGAAGAGAGAAATCAGGAAGACAGAAGATGGTGACTGACATTGCATTTAAATGTTTGCAGTTTAAAGTTGGTTGGAACTGGTATTTTCCGTGAAGGGATGAAAGCGTGAATGCCCGCTTTGACACAAGAAGAAACCTCAGTGGTGCAATGTTCAGTTGGGAGGTTAAAAATGTCAGTTTAAAGGCCGTCACGAAGAAAATTACGGAGTGAGTTCCAATCAACCTACTGATAATGGAAAGACATCTTTTAGATAAGGGCTTCCTGTTTAATAGATGATTGGACCGCTATAGCAATAGTGGTCAGAATTACCAAGAGGGCTGTGTTGCAAAGCTCGGCAAGAGAGATGAGAAGAGGTAAGAAAGGATATAGAGAAGCATGGTTTTGTTAGGGAAACGAATAGGGAAGTACGCAATTTGAATAAGGGAGTTTATTAATATTTGTTACATTAAAAACTAATATGAAGATTCTTCCTTTCTAACGGGTTTCGCTTGTCTGCTTTTTAAATTACCAAAAAACCCTGGTTATTCGCTAAACATAAAGAGATGATGTAAATTGCCAATGGTGCCAATGTGTCTCCCAAACCCACCTAGCAGGATCAAATGAGAGCTATTGTATTTTAAATATCATCTCTTAACGGACTATTTGTTTGAAAAAAGACGAGATTCTGAACGGCATAATTATTTGGCGATGTAATTATAGACCTCCGTGGAATTATTAAAGTATCCAATGTAGAACGATTATTTCTAAGCATGCGCAGTGAAGTTTAGCCTCATATGAAGGCGCGAGATGTTCCAAACTAAAAAAATACAAAATGATGCGCCTACCTCAGAGCTAAAATAATTTTGGGTGTAACATCTATTTGGTAGTATATATAACCACGTGACTTCAGGGCACCTCGAGGTTGTCTCACTAGAACAATTACGACTGAATAGTGAGTTCGATCCTCACTGGGTGCCCCTTAATTTCGGCCTTGTGCCACATCTAAGTACGATTGGAAAATCACTATAACCACGTGACTTTTCCTAACTAAACTGATCGAGATTTTGCCATCAGATGGCTCAAATCGCAGTCAGACATATTTTTCAATATAGACTTCAAATAATTTTTTTCCAAATTTGTTGTTGTTTGTTAACTAAATTTGCAGTTGAAGTTTTTAATGACATAGGCGATCTTAGCTTTTATTTATCGGGGAATTGTCATGGATACTTTGGAAAGATAATAGACAGGTTCTCGTTACCTTCTCTCAGAGTGAGTATTTTTCTTCTCCTAGACTGGTTGCCATCCAAGGCAACCCAACTATTTAACTTATAATTTCGAGTAACAGATGGAACTATGTCATTCTAAACTGCATTTGTACTAACTGTTGCCAGTGGCTTCAACCCTGCAGAACCGAAGTCACTGCATAAACACTATCAACGAAAAATGTTTTGTCTTTCTTATTCGTTTTATGATGCGAGGAGATAGTAAGTGAAAGATCTTAGAAACGCATGACCACTCGTTGTTTTAACATTCTACCGCGTGTGGTTTAAGTTCTGCGGGGAATCTGGCTAAGAAAAACATGTCAAACCTTCAGAATTCTGTCGAATACACGCCATTTTGGTTTTTATATCCAAAACATAGACAAAGGCAATCCACCATTGACATAATTCCACATTACAATAAACAAACATTTACGTGATATTAGTTTTAGTTTTGAGAGAGTTAAAAATACGATTAAAACGTAATTAAAAAAAAAGTTCTTCATGTTGAAAGTAAATGATCGTAAATATCAAAATTGGTTTACAAACTTTCGTGCTCGAAATTTGTTTTTGAATGACGCTTCACTCTCGTGTAAACATGTTGAGGTTGATATCATATATATATATATATATATATATATATATATATATGATATCTTATATAAATATATGTGGAACTTACATAATATGACAATAATGTAAATAATATGACAAATGCATAAAGTCAGCATAACAAACATCAAAAACTTGTATTGAAATTTAGTTGCCAGACTGATTACTTTTACCTTTGAGATCGAGTTTTCAAATAAGCCAGTACAAGTAAAAGTTGGGAGAACATAGATCCCGTTATCTGTCTATATTTCTGAGATGTTATGTACATTATTTACATTACTCGGACTATTGTCCTCATCTTTGTCACCATATTTATTACAACGTTTCGGCCGTTGTACGCTCCCGCCTTCTTCAGGTAGTTGGAATGTGGAACTGAATCCTTTATTTCGCTCACTGGGGTAGACTGTTCTAGTTTCATGTGCCATGTTTAACGGATGTCAGTTATCTCTTGTTAATTTTCCCTATGAAAGTTCTCCACTGCCTTAACCGGGTATTGAACTGACACTCTGAGTCCTGTCTAACTAAGGCCCTTATCCACTGTGCCATGTGTCCTTGAGGACATCTCTGTATGAATTTCTGAGTATTATAAACCTAATGTCTTCAGCAATCATTTTTACCAGTGCTCATATTGCAATTTTTTTGTTATTATCGCTTTTCTTTTTAATAAGGAGTGCCAGAGAAAAGCGATAATAACAACAAAAATTGTCCGAGTAATGTAAATAATATAGATCCTGTTGATTGCGATATTTTAGATTCCAAAATAAAAGGGTAGGTTTGTATAAAAGTATAGGTTAGGAAATTCGTTCACAGTTAATTTATTTTCAGAATATAAAGAAGAGAGAAGAGATGAAACTTAAATGGTTGATCTGGAATAAAAATGTGAAGGTTTTGTAAAAAAATATAGCTGGATTGTGCGTCCTTCCCAGAGGGGAGTAAATGATATAACAAAGCAATTTAACCCTCTTTTCTTTCCGTCCTGGGTAAGACGATAAACTACATCCGGCAGCAAGGCCTCTTAACAGGAAGTTTTGAAGAGCGTGGGACCCCTTAATTGCTGGTGTTCCAAAGTCCACTCTGACCCGGGGTGGTAGCACCTGTTAGGATCCCAGCTATATGTAAATAATTAACCCCTCCCCAATGGGTCAAAACACTATGAAAGTATAAAAATAAGTTTATTTTTTTTTTTATTTTTTTTGTTTTTTTACCAGCAACACATTCTTGGAACAAAATATTACCAGCAATACATTTTGGGGAAAAAATATTACCTACATTTTTGAAAAAAAAAAAAAAAATTATCAGCAATAAAAATCTTGTCGGCATTATATAACCCATTGAGGTTGATATGCCATAAAAAAATGCAAGCCAAACCTCTTTTCTTTTTTTCTAACGAACAGATTCTGCTACTTTGTACTGCTTTTTAGCTTTTTGATATTAGGCCGGTGTTAAATAATGCAAATAATGATAACTTCTCGTCACATAAGCGCATATATAAATTACGAATGCCTTTTTTCAAATATCAAAATATCCAACACATTATTTGAGAAGTTTAAACAAATTTAAATATAACGGAGATTGGAAAAATATTCGTGTAAGCGAGTCATTTCTTCCAAATTCTTTAAATTAGTCACTCTGATGCCAATTAAAATAATTGCCATAGTTTAGAAGCCCACTATATAATGAAGCTGAAAGAAACATTAAAACATATTAACACAAAAATAACTGGACAGGTTTTCCATTACTGGCAAAATAATCTTCTTTCTTTCTTTGCCCAGGGCTTGGCTGTTATTTCAGGAGTGACTGATAGCTTTCATACAATAATGGCGGAGAAACTAAAATAATACGGAAATTCTAATTGATCGAAAATTATTGTCTACACAAAAATGTTGAATGATTGTAACAAACTAAATATGGTTGATCAGGGTGCGCAAAGAATAAACATGTTTTCATTTAATTTATGTCCATGATTTTGTTTTTAATTGTGTTGTGAAGTCAACCATAGTTATCTCCCCTTTCGAACTAATCGACTATAAAAGAAATCGTCGAACTTCACTAACGGTTAGTAGTCAATATGTATTGCATCAAGTTTCGCTAAAAGCTTAATCTTTTGTCTATTTTTCTTTACAACTTGTTTCTGTTTATTTTTCTTCTCAGTTTTGATTCATATTTTGTATCTTCACTTTCTCCCTATGATTCTATATACGCAGTTTTAATGTCAAAATCACACACAATGCATCGGTTGCCACATACACTCTTAGACGCACTCACAAATCTATATAGACGGGCGTGGTCGGTTATTTAAATCTTCATTTTCCCCTAGAATTAATACTGTTATTCTACACAGCCCTTTAATTTTCCACGTTTTCCAGCCTGTCCGTCTATTTCCAGCCTATTTATTCCAACCTAACCGTTAATTCAAGCCCCATCTCTTTCCTTTTTGTTCCGAACATAAATTAATTTTTAAAGAATTTTTCAGCCTCCACTTTTATTCCAGCCTCTCCTTCTATTTCGGGTATTAGTTTTAGCAATAACGAACCCGATCAGTACTTAGATAAGGGGCCACCTTAAATGTATCAAAAACCTTAGGTCAGGCAAGACGTAAAAAAAGCCTTCGGAAAAATTGGTGCCCCAATGCGTGCTTATTGAACTCGACTTGCTGACTATTGCTACTGATTAGTGAGTTCGATTTTCAATGATAATTCATACACGTAGGCTTCTACGAAAATACTGGTAAATATCAGGTTGAAATAAAATAAATAGCCATTTTGATGCACAAAATTTGAAAGGGGTTTAACAAAGTTCACTTTATTCTAATAGAAAACGGATTGATGTGTATTTTCGAGTGAAGAACTGCGGTCATAAAAGGACTTATCCTAGAGAACCAAGGGAAAGAGAATCTTGCATCTAATGATCCGTTCCGAATCTCACCCAATAGTCAAGATAGTTTTGCAGGAAGCTTTGGCGCGCCGATTTTCATTCATGGCGCAAAATCGCTTTGAAAAATCTTAGGGTCGAATGCCCGAGAATAAAACCAAATGAAAAATTAGCTGAAATATTCAAACATCACGAAATGAGATATTGATGTACGTCATGTTGGGTTATCTAATATCGAAATGTGTTTTTCTTTTATTATACCAGTTTTGTGTGTATATATATATATATATATATATATATATATATATATATATATATATATATATATATATATATATATGTATATATATATATATATATATATATATATATATATATATATATATATATATATATATATATATATATATATAGACATATATATGTATATATATATATATATATATATAGATATATATATATAAAGAGAGAGAGATATATATATGTACATATATATATATGTATATATACATAAATATGCATAAACATATATACACACACACACACACACACACACACACATATATATATATATATATATATATATATATATATATATATATATATATATATATATATATATATATATTGGTCTAGTACACTGGTAAATATTGGTCGCATTTATATTTGAGCTTATGTGCAAATATGAATGTAGCCCCAACGTTGAGATTTTGGCACGGAAAGTGGTATTAGCTTATCAAATTCACATCCCGGTGAAGGTCGTTGCGTTCATTTTTGCACTAACATCCTTTCGAAAGCTATAGATCTATTTGTCCCCCGCCTCCTCACAAATTATAGTTTAATAGCAGAGTTGAATTCGAAGTTCGAACCGTGTCTAGCAGAAGGATGACTGAATTCAAACTCAGCTGGCCGGATGGCTAACAACTTCACCCGATAAAAAACCTACTCGTGAAGAAATCAAATCTGCAACACTAACGTTTCGAGGTGTGTCCTTCTACTTGACATTGAGGGATGAATCGCGGCCCTTATTTCTATCTGTTTCTATTTCTTTTTTCTTTTTTTTTTGAAACTGTATGTAAATGTTAGTGGTTTTTCGTAACTGATTCAACAGGTAAATACTTTATCTTGAAGTAAATATTCGCCGGTTTAATATCCAAGTGCACAGGTAAACAGTGCTCCTGCTTATAATTATGAATGTAAGTATACTCTAGAAAGGCTGTGATCATATCCCGCTGCAGGGAATGCATCAGCATATTATAGACCCCTGAGACTGGATAGTCCGTAGTGATGCAACGGAATAAACGGACCTTTATTTCGTTGTCAGCTTTAACTATCTAAATCGGTTCGATGTTCTCATATTTGTACAATATTCAAGACTGAGTGAATGAATATACACGTCTCTCATTCATTATGCCTGTTAATTCCTTGGGATACATAGGGCCGCAACAACACCTTTCCAACGGATGATGTTCCGGTCGATCCTCTTCGGCTTGGCCCATGTCGTGCCGACTGCCATCCCAGAGAATTTTCACCAGCACGCGTCATAGGCTCCACTTTAAAGGACTCTTCCTCGGTCATGTCGTTGTTTGAAGATATCGTTGAAGTTTCTGTAACAGGCTAGTTTTTAAGAGAGTATGTTGTTAGCCTACTGCACAACCAACCCCCAACCTGGAGGACCTGAGTGTGTCTTTCGTTTGGCTCCTACCCAACAGACCTGTTAGCTTGGTTGGACCTGCTAAGGGCCGAAGCCCCCGCCAGCATAGCTCTGGGAGTCGTCGAAGCCCGCAAGCCGTCCTATCACATCAAGGCAACACACCATCAGGCCGGAAACACGGAGAAGAAAGTTACTTTGATACAGATATTTGTTGTATTTTATCTTATAAATATCTCATACACGTCTATATTTGTGAGATAAAATACAACGTATCAATGTAATTTTCTTTTTGTCACTCAATCTATATAAGCTCTGCTTAGTGACTGGTCGAGCTGGGATTCGAGAAGAAGTCAGACCTCTAATTTCATGATACAAATTTCGAAACACAAGTTCGGCGGCGGATTCTGGATATTTTTTTTAGAATATGCACCTTAATATATTCGTCGAAATTACAGTGTTTTGTAATAAAATTTTCCGCAACCTTTGTTGATGTCACATTGTTTTCTTTGAAATCATACCTATGACGATTGAATCTTTTATTTCATTCTTCCGTTGTGCAAGCCAAATAAATCATATTTGGTACATTGGGCGGCGTATATCAAAGAGGAATCAGTACAATTACCACCTTCTGAAGAACTCGTGATGCTTCTCTTTGAATTTGTGATACAATTGACTTGACTCATGTTGTTACACAGCGAACAAAGTTTTCGCTTCTATGTGGGTTGCACAACGGAAAGATTAAATAAAAGATTCAGTGGCCACAGTTAACAATATGATAACAACGAAGCTTACGGAACATTTCGTTACAATATATCTAGAATCCGACCTTGCGACGCTTAAAATGCATGAGGATATGCGAACTCAGTCAGTGAGTTATATGCTATGCGTGATACACGCGTAGGCGATCATATATCTTTCGATAGATGACTGACGAGGCAGATTTTTTTCCCGTAGTAAGTTGCCATTTCTTTTTTCGGTAGACCACTTGCCATCTTGTTGAACATTGCCTTTTTCTATTGAACTGTGTCTTT
This sequence comes from Acanthosepion pharaonis, assembly GCA_903632075.3. Classification (NCBI taxonomy): domain Eukaryota; kingdom Metazoa; phylum Mollusca; class Cephalopoda; order Sepiida; family Sepiidae; genus Acanthosepion; species Acanthosepion pharaonis. The sequence goes on from CAHIKZ030001402.1 coordinate 1,778,501, forward strand.
TCTTTTTTTTTTTCTTTTCTTAAATCGCGCTCTTTTTAAAATGTTGAAAAATATTGGAAGAATTGCGTCAATCATTTTGGTTATTATTTCCTTTGATTTCTGTTGAATGTACATTTCCTTCATGCATAGATCTAAGGCGAGAAATAACTTCATGGCATTTCCCACTGAGCATTAAAAAAATCCCAAAGAACACAAACATTTGACGTAAAGCTCTTAATAAAAGCTGTATTTGTTAGTACATTTTTTTTGTATTTCGTTGTGGCAAGGTCTTCCAGGAATCCCTTCAATGAGTCTATCAGACCCTTTTCCAATTAATTCAAGTAACTTACCTACAACTGGGATTATTATTGTCCTCGTGTGTCATTTTTCAGATTTTTTCTTCTTCTTCTTCTTCTTCTTCTTCTTCTTCTTATTATTATTATTATTATTATTATTATTATTATTATTATTATTTTCTTTGATTTATGGCGTTTACACATTTCTTTCCGGTTCCCGCCCTGGGACCTAAAGTTAGAAATGGCATCATGAGACTTTCCACTGACAAAAAAAAAAAAAAAAAATTACATAGATAAAGCCCTTCGTAAAGTGTGGGCTGTACTTGTCAGAACAATCTTCTGTATCTCCTTGAGGCATGGACTTCCAGGTATCCCTTCAATTAGTCTACTGCAATCTTTTCCATCCTGTCCTAGGGCTCCAACTACAACAGGGATTGTTGATGTTCCCATATGCCACATGTTCGAGATTTCTATTTCAAGGTCCTTGTAATTTGACAACATTTTGAATATCTTCAAAGATACATTGCAGTCAGCAGGGACTGCCATATCAATAAGGAGGCACCGTTTTTGTTTGTGGTCTTTAATAACAATATCTGGCCGGTTGACCTTGATTGTTCTGTCAGTGTGTATTGTGTAGTCCCATAGATTATTATTATTATTATTATTATTATTATTATTATTAATCAGTAGCTTTTCTGAATGAGAAGAATTTACATCAGACATATAGATTGCTGAAACATTATAACCTACTTAGTACAGTGTCATATATACAAGCCTATAAATAGACAAATACTAATAAGGGGAGATTTTAATATTAAAGACTTATATTTCGAGCAAGAGATAATGTTTCAATCTCATATTCAGTATAAAACTATTTTTCATATCGCTTGTTCTTTTTGGGTTTAGGATATTTTCATATAACAAAGGACACACTTTTAATCATCTAAAGCATATGAATTAAGATGCGGCAATATTAAGCCACTGTTTATGTGCTGGACCTTAACGGAGCTTTCCGTGAATAATTCTGCAAATTATATATATATATATATATATATATGTGTGTGTGTGTGTGTGTGTGTGTGTGTGTGTGTGTGTGTGTGTGTGTGTGTGTGTGTGTGTGTGTGTGTGTATTATTATTATTATTATTATTATTTAAAAAATTATTATTTAAAAATATGTATTCATAGCGACACATGATTCGGATCTAAAAACTAAACATTGAGTTAAAGTTTTGTTCCATTCTCAAGCGATGTTGAATAGGTTATAGGTACGTTATTAAACATCGTTGAGAATGGAGCAAAAACTATAATTTCAACTTTAATTTAGAGTTTAGTTTTTAGTTCCGAAACACGGTAATTTCTGTGTCACGGACAATACATATTTTTAAATAATAATCTTAAAAGATTATGCTCTTCTGTGTATTGAGACAGTTTTTTATTTTAAAAAGGAAATGCTAAAGGACTGTAGATTATAAATCTGACTTTTCATTCTTTCTTTATATATATATATATATATATATATATATATATATATATAATATATATATATATATATATTTATATATATATATATATATATATATATATATAGAGAGAGAGAGAGAGAGAGATAGATAGATAGATATAGATAGATAATATTAGTGGTAAATATACACATACATATGCAAAATATATAAATATATATATATACATACATACATACACATACATTTATATTTGTATAAAAAAAAATTCCAAGAGGAAGAATCCGGTTAGAACTCAATGTCCAGGACAGAGTAAGGATATAATAAAAAGGCTTAAACACTAATATTCCATGGTCATAATTTATTCCATTGGAATCGTAAATACGATCCAATTCATCAAACCAACAAACTCAAAAAGTAAACAAAAAAAACAACTCCGGGAATAAAAAATAAAATTTAGAGAGAGTGTAAGTATGAGAGTGTGGGACGAATGTTAAAGCTATAGAGAGGGTAACAGACGAGAGAAGGCGGGGGATTAAAATTTAACAGAGAGAAGTTTTAAAGAGGGGAGTCAAAGATGGTTTAAATGAGAGAAATATGAATGTTGTCAGATGTCTGATACATTAAAGATGTAATCGGAAAGGATACATTTTGTGGTGACACAATAAACGATCTAATCTTAAAGATCAGAAGAAGAGGGAGGGTGAGGAAAAGAAAAGAAAAAGGGTTGGGGAGAGAGATGGGACGAGGGGATATATATATATATATATATATATATATTAGGAAATGGACAAAGTCCGACAATTATTTTAAGACATTTTTATGATTTTACATTCTTTTTATAGATAAAAATATTTAAGTAAATGCTCTATTTTATAATAAACAGTATTAATAACATTTACCGGCCTGAATGTCCGAGAAATTTTCATAGAAAATATTCGTTCTCCGACAGGAATATTTTGGCACATTACATTTAAACTTTTGAAGATTATCGTTATCAGGGAAGCAAGTAAGAGGAAGGGAGTTCCACTGTCGGGAAGTGCGAGAGAAGAAGCTTTTGGAGTAGAAGAGGCGGTTACATTTAACTGTTTCTACAGTGAAAGGGTTGGATCTAGATGCCAACCTAGTAGCACGCTTAAATTCATACAGTTAGGGCACCAGGGAAGAAAGCTTGTCAGAGCAGTTGCCATGAAAATATTTCTAGAAATGACAGAGGGAAGCGACATCACTTCTATGAGAAAGTGACTGACACCAATTGGAGTAAATGTACATTCAGTTAAGAAAAATGCGGCCGGTACTGGTTAATCAACGAAGTTCAATTTTTCTTGATGACAATGAGTGGCCATATGTTACCAGGATAACACTGCAAAAGCTCACCGACTTGAAATACAAAACTGGCACATCCACCATATTCACCCGATCTCACTAACTCCAATTATCTCAAGCATCTTGACAATCTTTTAAGCCCAAAGACATTCTGTTGCAAAGAAGATGCAGAAATAGCATTAAAAGATTCCTTGGCATCCAAAACATACTGCGAAAGACTCCAGGATCATTACAGACCCCGTGAATTTGGAGTACATCATAAAGTGTACCTTCGTGGGGTCCGCACATAGCCACATATTGTTCATCCTGTATTGCTGTGAATTTTTGTGAAAAAAATACTGACTATATCGGAGTCAGTGTAGTTTACCGCAAACATGACTTCTAATCTACCAGATTTTCTTTATATTTTCGTTGTCATTTTCAATTCTAGACGAAATATTCTTAAAAATAAAGAGAATTGATTATTAAACATTAAATTTGTTTATTATTAATAGGAGTAGATAAATTTGCCTATCGAACGGTTCAAACTCCTTGCCTTACTTGAGTGGCCCTTGGGTCTTGTATTGAGTAAACATTTGTCAAAACAAAATATTTTTACTTCATTGATATTAGTAATTACCTCACGATTTTGTGAATTTAACATCAGAAAGAAGTAGTTTGTTACTGGTTAGAAAAAAATACTTTTTACTGACATAATAGAATGCCGTATACATACTATACAAGGAAACTGAGAGTGCTCAAAGATGCTAATGCTTTCAATTATAAAAAAAATTCATGGCAAAATATGATTGATTTATACAGCGAACCTCGGCTCACGAATTTAATTCGTACCTGAAGGCAGATCGTAACCGGAAATGTTCGTAAATCGAAACTATTTTTCCAATAGGAATCCATGTAGAGAAAAAAGTCACAATCGAATAAAATTGGAAATGAAACGCGCGCCACAACACACGAATGTATATAACACGGCGGTCTAGTCAGAAATTAGTCCGGTCGGGTTAACTCGGTTCGGCGATGTTGTTCGAGAACCGAAATTTTGTTCGATAACCGAGGTATTTTCATCTCGAATTTTCTGTTCGAAAACCGATTTGTTCGATATGTGAGACATTCGATAATCGAGGTTACACTCTACAATAAGTATTGCGACCGGGAAAAATAACTCCAGATCATCAATTAATTTTTTTTCTGTATATATATTTGAATTCTAAGAAATCATTTAGTAAAGGAATGTTTTATTTTGGCTTCCGTAGTGCCAATCAATTGGTAACACTAGTTTACCACAGTATCAAACACTACAGCATGCGGTCTACCTCATTTTTACTACTATTGTATGCGGTCTAATTTTATAACGTATCCATCAGATTTTGTTCCCTCGTGAAAATGCGACTGCTGTTTCCTCACTTAAGATGAAAGGTTTATAAAAATCTTTCAGCAAGATTTTAATCTGAAGGATGTTTATCCAGCTGATGTTAACGGGTTTTAGATGCCGATACTCCATTTCCTTCCTTTTATGAACAGGGCATACGAGAGAGAGAGAGAGAGAGAGAGAGAAAGAGAGAGAGAGAGAGATAGGGAGGTGTGTGTGTGGTGGTCGTAGAATTCATTGTGGTAAACCACAGGCGGATGGCATTGAGGTGGGGTCACGGTATAATTCATACCGCGGTAGTCGCATACTATAGTAGTAAGTGAGGTAGTCTGCATACTATAGTAGCACTGATCAATTTCTAATGTCTATATCTCTGGGATGATGTATTATGATTATTTACATTATTCGGACAGTTATCCCCATCTTCATTGCCATTTTCACAGCGTTTCGGCCGTTGTATGGTCTGGCTAGTTTGCCCAGTGGATAAAGGCGTTGGTTAGATTCAGTGACTAGACCCAAAGAGTTGTGAGTTCAATACCAGGCTACAGCAGTGGTGAACAAAAAAAATGGAGAGTTGCGTTAAAGGGAAATAAATGAGACATCCGGAAGAGGTATGGCACGCAGAACTAGAATATTCTACCCCGGTGGATGAAATAAAGAGTTCGGTTCGAAATCCCAATCACCTGAAGAAGGCCGGATCGTACAACAGACGAAACGTTCTGAATATGGCAATGAAGATGAGGATAACAGTCCGAACAATGTAAATGTAAATAATATATTGGATATTCGTAAAAAAATATTTTTAGTTAAGTGTCTATTGCTGAAATTCCCGCAAAATATTTTACCAGAGATTGAACAAGAAAGGACTCGTCAGTCGGTTGGAAATAATTCTGATATTACTTTGAGAAGAGAGGAATTACAGGTAGGCGAATACACGAGGAGCGTTGAAAAGTTCTTGCCATGAACATTTGGTCAGTTTAGGAAAGTGAATCAGGCCGAGAAATTTTGGAAGCTATTTAGCTTGACGTGCCTTTAACCGATTTGGCCAGAGAAAATTTCTCGGATATTCAGGCCAGTAAATGTTGTTTAATACTGTTTATTATAAACAGAGTATTTACTTAAATATGTGTATCTAAAAAAATAATGCATAAAGATAAAAATGTCTTTAAATAATTGTCGGACTTTGTCCATTTCGTAATACACACACACACACACACACACACACACACATATATATATATATATATATATATAAATGTCTTAAAATAATCGTCGGACTTTGTCAATTTCATAATGTGTGACGTCATTTGTATACATTTGATGCTCTTTAAGCAGATATGAATGTACGTGACAGATTCATGGAAGATTGAAGTTTAAAGACGGTAAATTCGGCCTTGCTAATCGAAAGCTCCTCCATGGCCAAATCAGTTAAAGACAGGTCAAGCTAAATGACGGTTCCGTATAGGATACAGGTTCGAATCCTGTCGGAGGACGAATATTTTCTGTGAAAATTTCTCGGACATTCAGGCCGGTAAATGTTGTTTAATAGTGTTTATTATAAACAGAGAATTTAGTTAAAAATTTGTATCTATAAAAAGTATGTAAAAATGTCTTAAAATAAAACATATTTCAGCGAAAAACTGTAGCCTAAATATAAGGTTGCAAATGTTATAATTCTGCAGAATTCAAAATCGATACCAAAATATAATTACGATCTAACCACATCGACAGTGCCAGTGAAGAGGTTAGACACAACACCATCCAAACTGATAAATTACATATATATATATATATATGCAATTTTATATATATTATTTATATATAAATGTGTTTACGCTTTATTTATATATATATATATAACATTATTCAAATTCACAAATTTATATATATATATAACATCATCTAAATTCACAAATTACATGTATATATATATATAAAAACATCATCAAATTATTATATATATATATATATATATATGCAATTTTATATATATTATTTATATATAAATGTATTTACGATCTAACCACATCAACAGAGAAATTAACACTGACAGTGACGAGGTTAGACACATCATCCATATTGACAAATTACACACACACACACACACACACACACACACACACACACACACACACCCATACATATATATATATATATATATATATATATATATATATATATATGCAATTTTATATATATATTACTTGTATATTATATATGCGCGGTACTTATTGGAAAGCTCTCAATATCAGTAATAGAGCTAACATATTTAGTTGGATTGATGTGAGTTTGTCACTGTGGGTTTCACGCTATTTGCGATCGTCAGACAAATTGATTAATTTTTAAATTTGGGATTTATTTATGGTTGCGTATATCGGTGTTTTATGGTACTGGGAGGAAAATTGTCGAAACGCCACTCATACGTCCGCACACATACACGCACTTTATTTAACTTCATAAATGAAATATCTTATATTTATCTATCTTTTTTTCTATGTATCTAGTAATTCATTATTTGCCATTCGTATACATTTAATTACACAGTATATTTTTAATGCCATATCTTTTCAGGATATAGGCAACTATACATATTCCTATTTTACCAAGATTACTTGCGAAAAAAGTAGAAACGTTTCCTATTGCCTTCTCTATGCATTGGAATTTAGGGTACTTCTTCTCCACACAATAAGACCCTGTACCCTGTCTATCCTGATATCTAACACATAGCTGGGGGAGGAGAAGCGATGAATTAATGGCTTTCTAAAATTGTATTAATGCGAAAATACAGACAGCAGTACAAACCAAGATTTGAACTCGGATTGCTGATTTTGCTTTCCTCATCAATAAGTATAACGCCTCCCCCCCTCACTCACATCAGCTGCACAGAGCATTAAATAATTTTTTTAATTTCTGTCAGAATGTAGCTGCTGAGTTGTCATTTTTTTTACAAGAATTTAAATTTTAACCGAGTCTTTTAATATTCATTGTCTCAAGCCAATGGTTAAAAATAGCTTCCAGCGTATTAATCGTATAGATTTTACTGAGGGCCATTCTTCTTCGAGCCTCATTAACTGGCGCTACACAATCACAAGCAAAGAAATGGATTTATTATCAGCAGCCACACCACTTGAAAACTATCAACAGCAGCAACAACTAAAATGGATAGCACATATAACTCGAAGGCAGAATAATGACACAATCAAGATGTTGACGATTCACACTACTTCAAATAAAAAATTAGGAAGGAAACCCCTGTCAATACTGGAAAGAGCGATAACAGTGGACTTAAGAATTGTATTTTCCTAAAATATTGTTTTAAGAAAAAGGTTTTATATATTTTCTCTGGCTGGTCGGTGAATGAATGCTGATTTTTTTTCCTTATGAGAAAACTGCTGATATTACCATTACCATTCCTTGAATGCTCACGAGAAAAGGCATGAAACTCCCTGTCCATGTATTTTCCGAGCGTCAGTTATGTAAACGGTATCTTCACTGGCGTGTTGCGATAAACTGGGTGAATGACTTATTTGCGTAAAATAAATGTCCGTGGCTATATCTTCAGCCAAAATAAGGATAATAAAAATCTCTTACATCCATTATCAACCTTGATAACGATAAGATATTCTTTTATTATATATATATATCTCAGTTGGAATATAAGCTCAAACCTAATGCACGATTATGGTAAAACTATTAATTTTTATTTTTTATAAAACATGTGAATAAAAAAAGAAGATAATCATCTTTATCATAGTAGGAGTTATATCTGTGTTATGTTTCTACCTATAGGTGAACTGGACATGTGGTTTGTTTTTTTGTTGTTTTTTTTTTAAGTGATTCTTTCATAGAATATTATCTAAACCAAAAAGTGTTTCTTTCTGTCACCTACACATTGATTTGTTTAGCGTGTCATTACTTCGCACGTTTTGTATTATTTAAGCCTCTCGTCTGGTATTTCGCTTCTAGTTCTGAGTTTTACTGACAACAATCTAATGCAAAATTATTAGAACACACCCACCAATTCTTACCTCTTATAGGTAAGTGTGTCTTTATCCTTACGCTATTGAGAGAGCAGTAATGAAACCAGCACAAGAAAAATAGTTCCTGCCAGCACACGAGCACTCAAGCGCAAATAGGCAAATAAAATAAAATAAAATAAATAAATAAAAAAATCAGTTGTAAATGCAGACAGCGTAAGCAAGCTTTATGAATATAATTCTGAACGACAAAGATTTGCATCTAGACTATCTCATATTATGAAAAAAAAATGTCGCTGCAACTGTTACTCTAATATCTAATCTACAATTGATATGTGCACATATTTAGAAACAAGCCACTTTAATGTTTTTGCAAAACTATTATCATCTTTCTCGTTACTTTACAGCGGTTTTCAAGTAAAACTCTCAGCGGCAAAGACATATCTGGATAAACATATATCTGGATGAAGTTTATGAAGAGACACTAGCTCACGCATGCGCATTATAACATATACGTTCTATAGGGACAATTTTTTTTACGTGCTTCTCAACATTTTCCTTGGTTATTTTTGTTCTTATTTATAGCTGTTGATTCAGATTTCGCTCACTTATTTCTAATAGATATGTGGACAGGTTTCTGAAGATAAATGATTGAAAGTCTCCAGACTAAGAGAAAGGCATGGAAACGGTGTCTTGCGTGTTTTGCGCAGTTTAAACACAAGGGTGGATCAGGAACATTTTCTGAATGTCAATTTTGTACTGTGCAGGAAAAAACAAAAAAAACAAAACAAACACTTATAATTTTTATTTCGTATATGTCTATCTGTACATATATTTCTCCTATCTCTCTATCTATCTATAAATCTGTCGCATTTCTTTTCTATTTATCTATCTTTTTTTACAATGTTTTTCACTCTGTACAAGGACCTTGGTGCCACTCAAGGTTACAGAGGAAGAGGGGCAGCCTATGCTTACATGTGTGAAAGGTAACAGTTAACCTGAGATTTGAAGAGGCTAAGATTATAGTAATCAGGGAAGCAACCGTTTCTAATCTATCTATCTATCTATCTATCTATCTATCTAAATTTCAAGCCTTATTTTTAGTGAATACTGATGAACAGACATTGTTTTTTTTTAATGGGAAATGATGATTATCGGCCTGCTATTCTATATTTACATAAGTATATAATTGAATATCAGCATAATTTTATACGAATACTATAAATCATATATATATATATATATATATATATATATATATATATATATATATATATATATATATATATATATATATATACATGTGCGTGTATGATGCACACAAGCATAAGTGACAAATTTTACTTTACTTTTATAGATACATATGCATATAAATAATATATATTTACATATATATATATATTAATATATCGTATATATATAATGAATATATATTATAAATATATAGTATATATTTATATATATATAATATACTACATATATATATATATATATATATATATATATATATATATATATATATATGGCCTTTGATAGAACCAGAAAAAAGACCAAAGAGAGGAATTGAGTTAAACAAATATATTAAGATGCATTAATACAAACGAGAGTGTTACAGCAAGAATGTTCGGTGCGACTGTCAGAGCTGAGTGCTGGAAACTTCACTATCCCAAAAGGCAGTACCTGCTCCTATTTATAGCTGGGAGAGTCCATACTTGCGTGGATAGATTACCATAACATATATATATTATTTGGGGGTCACAATCTCACCGAATCAAATATTTTCGTTAAAATAATCCTTATTTGGCCCTCTAATATGCATAGTCATTCTTCGTAGCTCACTGTTTGTTGTCATGGTTACAAAAATACACCTACATTAAATTAATATAAGGATCGAAACAATACTCTCATAAATCGTAAAATACTCGACAGATATGGACGTTTGTTCGAATTCCGACATTCAGGTGAATGGCCGATACGAAGATTATTTCGTTAAAAATAAATCTGTAATTCAACCAAAAATATTCTGAACGAAGGTCCTCAAAAAAATTAACTATATGTAAATGTAATTAGGGAGAAAATACTGCTTCGATTTTCTTCAAGTTTCGAACCAAAATTCTTGGTAACTGCCAAGAAAACAATCACACCAGTCGAAGTCTTTTCCGTGAAGTGACTTTGATATTCCTTTCAATTCTCGTCTGGTAGCTGTTATTTTGAGGTGTGAATGACGGATTTAATTCATCGATGTATTGATAGCTTACGCCAGGGGAAGTTATCGTACGGAAGGACAAAAGTGACATAATAGCTTTGAACTACAAGATCACGATGTCACTGCGAAAGCGAGCAAATCTGAGTTCTCGGCCAGTACGCACTCGAAAACTGCGGCAAATGCATTCACAGGTTTGTCATTGAATAAATGTCGTCTCCTACACCAATATTGATGAAAATTTGCATACATGTTAAACTAACTTCCAGTTTGCTGCTAGGCTAATCGTTTTTTAATAAACATCTTTAATGGACCCACTAGGGACCCTAGATGCCATGTCGCCATCGGGTCTTACGCGCACGGTTCACTGCGTTTAGAATTTAACTTAAAATGGAATTAATTCCTTTCAAATTTCGCCATTTGCATAATTAAATTCACCCTATTCGAATTTATTTCAATCTACCCCTAAAAATGCATATTTTGGATGTTGTTGCAGTTGTTTGTGGAATAACAACTTGATCAATTCCAATCGCGTCGAAAAGCGAAACTGAAATCAAACATTTATAAAGAATTGTTTTTTGTTGTTGTTTTTTTTTTTAAATCTATGACACTCCATTCAATATTAAAATCTCTCTCTCTCTATATATATATATATAAATGCCAATTTCTATCTGTTTATCTCAGCAAATCTGAATTTTCGACGAAAAATGTGGCACTGACTTTCACAGGTATATCATTTAATATAGATCACAGCTCGCTACCGGGTTCATTGTGTTTAGCATTTAATTTAAAATGTAATTAAATCGTTTTAAATTTCACTGTGTCCATCATTAAATGTGCCAGGTTCGAATTTATAAAATACGAAGTACCTGGATCGATACATTCGGTCAT
>CAHIKZ030001402.1:1795000-1937500 GCA_903632075.3 Acanthosepion pharaonis
TCTCCAATTATAGACTCTTAACTTGAATTCATTCGGTTTTGATTACTTTTCTTTTCTTCGCCAATGCTTTTTCTTGACTCTTATTCCTGTTCTGATTTTAGCATCTAATTTCTTCAAAACATTATACAACGTTCAATACTTTTCAATCCGTCTATTACTCTTCTGTTGTATTACCAATGTTCAATCGAACTGCACACACATCTTCTGTGTTTTAGTCGATCCTTATCTCGCTATATCGCTCGACAGAGAAAAGCTTAATTGAGCCCATTCTTAAATTTGCTGTTTTGTCTGCAATCAATAAAATTGTCTGTGCACCATGACGTGCTGATTTCAAAATCATAAACGTTTGCAAGAAATGCCTCTTTGTACAGTCGAACCTCGGGATTGGTTAAACCAACTAAATCCATAGACGTCCGGCTTAAAAAATGAACATTATTTGATTGCAAAAATGAAAGTAAAAAGTAACCATTTAGAAGTCAAAAATGAAAAAAAAATTCTTAAAGTGCAAATCAGTAATAGAACCGTACCCCCTATACAGGTCAAGCAGTTGGATATTAATTGAATCACTTGCAAATGTTCTAGATGTTAGTAACGTTGGAGGCAGCGTTAAATATTAGTCAGATAAACAACCAGGAGGAGCCCGAAATGCGATTTGCAGGTCGGGAACACTAGAATCAAATAGACTGGGAAGCGTCTTGACAGTGGAAGGTAAGTGCGACACTGAGATCCGTAAACAAAGCGTTCCAAAAACTGGGTAGAATATTGCGAGAATACTGAGCTCTTACATGATATCTGTGCTTCTTTATGGCAGCGAATGTTGGACGATTTCTTCAAAGATAATGAAGAGACTCGAGGTGACTGAGATGCGGTTCTACAGAAGGATGCTAAGGATATCATGAACCGAACGTGTGAACAACGATGAGCTCTTAGAGAGGATGCGAACAAGGAGGCGGCTTATACTTTAAACCTAGAAAAAGCAGCTGAAGTTTCTGGGACACATAATGAGGAGAGAGTGCCTGGAGAATCTGATACTCACGGGTCGAATAGAGGGAAAGAGAGACAAGTGAAAGCAATGCGTGACATACCTGGTGGGGTTAAGCAAATAGATAACAGAACGTGGTCTAGAGAAGGAAGCAGAGGGAAGGAACTTGTTGAAAGCTGCAAGGGATAGAGGGAGGTGGAGATTCATGATCGTCTACGTCCTGAAAGGACATGGCACATAAAAAGAATAAACAATCACCTAGTGATAAGAGAACGTACTAAAATGGCAGACATAATCTGTTGATGGCTATGCTAGCACGAATCACAAGTCGTCGTGACTGAGGTTTTGATCGTATAGGCCTGTGTAAACTATTGATCTAGTTAAGTTATACCCTTTCTCCCACAAACTGTAACTAAGATACGCTCAGTATAGTTAAAATATGAAACAATGTTGGGCTATGTGTGTTTTGAACTACCGTTAATATGCCTGAAGAAGCGCCTTCAAGTTAGCCGTTTTAGCAGACAGTGTGCTCAGCAAAGAATTTTCAGCCATTATTATTATTATTATTAGTAGTAGTAGTAGTAGTCGTTGTAGTAGTAGTAGTAGTTGTTGTTTTATGAGAGAATTAGTGAAGAATGAATTGAACACAGACAATTCAGCTGAAACTTGAATTCGCTTTGACAATTCAAGTTTTCTTGCGGTTAAGAGTGGCGCCATGTCATCTATTGAAATAATTCGATTATTAAAATAACAATAGTCATTATTCTTTACCAAATACGCACCACGGGGTGGAAGACATTATACATGTCCTTGGGTTGCAAATTGGCCGAGGACAACAAATATTAAGGAATTTCCAGTGTTTTTTTTTATTTTGATATTTTTATCCCAATAAGATTGTAGGAAAAAAAGTTACTATCGTAATGTTTGATATTTTAAAGCTAGTCATTAACAACAATGCACAACAAAGAAAATTACATGCAACCATTTTATACATATAAGCATATATTTATTTATATCCACGAAGGGTGCTTAAGGGTTATCGACCTGAAATGACCAAACATAATATTTAAAAAAAAAAAAAAAAACAATTTTGTGGCTGGACGAGTAGTTCTCAGCACCCCTGGTAAATACGTATATGGAATTATTACTACTTATATGGAATTAATAATTACATGTCTAGACATTCACAGAAAACAACAAGCACATAGAATATCTGTCTTGCATTATATACATTACTCCGACCATTATCATTTTCATTGCTATATTCACAACGTTTTGGCCGTTGTACACTCCAGCCTTTTTCAGGTGATAACAATTTCGAACCGAACCCTTTATTTCGACCACCGGTTTAGATTGTTTTAGTTCCATGTGCCATGCCTCTTCCAGATATCTCAGTCATTTCCATTTAACTCAACTCTCCAAGTTTTGGATCACCACTGTTGTGGCCTGGCATTGAACTCATAACTCTTTGCGTCTAGTCACTGGATCTAACCAACGTCTTTATCCACTGAGCCATGCTATCCTTCTGTCTATATATATATATGTATGTGTGTTGTGTGTGTGTGTGTGTGTCTGACTATCTTCAATAGATTTTCAAAGTGATTTTATGTGACGAATGTATAGATCTTAAAAAAAGTTTTATCTTTTTGTTATTTCTTCCATACCTTGTGCTACCATTCATTTGGTCAAAGCCCATCGAGTAAATTACGCATTGCTTTCTACTTTCTCTTTTTCTCTTGATCTGTCTGGGGAGATTCAGTTTATTCATGACCTCTTTCCTCCTTACGTGCCCCAGAAAACTAAAACTGCTTCTTTCTGATGTTAAGTATAAGTTTCTTTTTTTTGTTTCCATTCTCCGCAAAACCTCATTGTTGCTCAAATGCTCAGTTAGTGGGTATCCTCAGCATAAAAAATGATAGTCATTATTTTAAAAATATTTTTCTTTTAAATTGTGGAATGGGCATTTTTTAAGATGTTCTATTGCGGGTCGTAAATAAGTATAAACAACAATAAATAGATAAATTTGAAGAGCTGCTAATAATACACACACACATATTTAGTATAATTATATATATATATATATATATATATATATATATATATATATATATATATATATATAATCGGTGGAAACAGCAGTGAATTACAGTTAAACATAATGGTCATTGCTGAAAGCCAAGCTGAACAGAATGAAAAATAACAGATAAAATGTTATTTGTTCCTATGCTACTATAGATTCACCCTGTGGGATCTTCAGGCAATGGACAAAAATAAAACTAAATCACCTGTATCCCAAAGCAAAGGAATTTATGTGATATGGGACCCACAATCATTTTTTATGTGGGTAAGAGAGTGTGTGTTTTCTTGAGGATTTAGCAACACACACATATTAACCCATTAACTGCCAAATGTTTTTAATACGCATTTTTGGCCCAGGCAGGTGTCTTAGGAGTTTATTTATTCCTTATGTTTAATTTTAGTCGTTACCATTGTCGTTTTTATAGAAACTAGAACTTCAAATATATATATATGTATAAAACATCAAAAAATAATATTGATAAGAAATGATGAAAAATTACTTTTGAAAATAGTCATTATTTTTCTACTCGTGAAATGTAAAATTATGACAGAAATTGTCTTCTTACGACTAATATTAAAAAACTTTAAAGGCAAAGTGTTGTAAAATACACCTCTGCAAATGCAATGTAAGTAAGCAAATCAATGTAAATATAAGGAATAACATGTAGTGAGTTTAATTTTAACAGATCCCCAAATGAGGCTCATGGCAGGTAATGGGTTAAAGATAATGCACCTTTCGATAGGTAGTTTAACTTTTATACTTTTATAAGGAAACAAACCGATATAAGGAAACACAAGTTAGGACAATGAAAATAAAAGGTAAAAATAAATTTTAATTTAATACGGCTTTTTATATCCAGACAGGTGGATATTAAATTTACAGTTTGAAAATGTTGGATGTTTTTCAAAAGCACTAAAATAACTTTTGTAGTAATAATACACACACACACACACACACACACACACACACACACACACACACACACACACACACACACGTGTGTTATCTAACATCATCAACAAATTGAACAAGGCCAGGCTACTCAAGCTCTCGTGCACAATGACTTCTTATGTTGTACTACCGCCGTTATCGACCCGCAAAGGTTCCTTCTACCCAATGCCACTCGCAAGGATTGGGTCAACCCCTGGTATGGTTTTCGAGCACTTTCCAAAGGTGCCGTACGCTGGGATTGACCACTCCCGTCCGATAACATCAGGAAGTCCTCTTCCTGACAAATCTCGTGCTCGGAATGCGAACGTTCTAACCATTCGGCCACGTGCCCCCCTCCCTCTATCTCTCTCTCTCTCTCTCTCTATATATATATATATATATATATATATATATATATATATATATATATATATAGAGAGAGAGAGAGAGAGAGATAGAGAGATAGAGAGCGAGAGGAGGCGGAAGCAATGAGGAGTAAATCTTATTATTAATCCTCTTCTCCCTCCAGCTATGGATAAATAGCAGAACAGACTGGGTTCTATAGCCTTGGATAGCAACTGGTCTAGGAGAAGGATAACTATGAATTCAGAACCTGCAGAGGGTTGTTTGGGGAACTTGTGACACATAGTGCACCAAGTCTCTGTATTCGGCCCTTCAAAAACTGTGGTTGGTTCTGTACAAAGCCTTCAACACTATAATCAAATCATATGTGCTGGTGTCTGGGCTGTCAGTTCCTAGGAACTGAACTGCTCGACCCTTACACCTCGAATACGACGTGTAGAGTCCACCATATATATATATATATATATATATATATATATATATATATATATATATATATATAGTTGTTACGAAGAACTTGGTAAACCGAATGGGTAATTCCAAGGCAGAGGAAATCCTGAGAGCTCAATGTGAACCCAGAGCTAATATTTAATGAAAAAAACAGACCACTTTAATGTACCATTACAATAATTTATTTCACCAAAATCCTTTTTAAAGGACTCTGGATCATCGGGTAACACTTCCAACAACGAAATGAAAGGAAAAATGGGATTAGAAATTGATGGGTAGTGTAATTTTTGTAATTTAACAGGGAGGGTGATCAACGAGATAAGGTATAGTATAGAGAGGGGTAAATTTCATATTTCTCTTAAGCATGTTTTATATTGGAGTAGGAGGAGTGACCTAATCTCTTTGCCATAACACTCATTTAGATATATCTGTATTACTTGTCTGTCTCCTCTCTCCTTTCCATTTTTCCTTTTCTTTTCCCCTTACTACCCTCCCATTCATATCCGTTAAGTTAACCATCTAAATAGGTCGCGATTAGGTCACTCCTCCTACCCCAATATAAAACATGCAATGAATCTTATAATCTTCGTTCGCATGTTCTATTGGTTTATTTTTATTTTTTACTGGGTTGAATGATACTCATCAAAACGATTCACATAACCAAGATAGAGAAAAAGTTTTTCACTGCGGGATTTGAATATTTTAAAATGTTATCTATCATCCTAATTAACTCTGTTCCGAGTTGCATCCAATTGATTATTCTTAATGCATTTTTTATCAACCTTAAGTAGGCGGCCTTGATGTTGTACATCATTCAGAGAGAAATGTCGTAAACACTTTCGAGCTTTTACAATTCCGTCTCCATAAATTGCACACATCTTTTATTCGAATTTTTTCTTTCTGAAAATAATAAAAAGCTCAACGTCGCTTTTGCTGCTTCCAACCCCAATGTTAGACTCAATAATCGAATCCACTATTTTTGGCATTTTATAAACGCACGCTAATATATTAGGCAGCTGTCAAAATACAATGAAAAATAATCTTTTGAATGATGTCAGTTAAAACTAAACTAATGCCAAGTTTAAGACAAAAACAGAAATATTTTAGTCAAGCCAATAACAAATGGCAATGACATGTGCATATCTGAATATTTGTATATGTAAACATTCCTTAAATATAATTCCATTCTAATGAAGATAATTGTATTTCGTATTTCCTGTTTGGTAATGCGATAAGTGCTGTCTGAGATGTTTGAGTGTAATTGTTAGACGTAGATGATGGCCTCTATTTTGCATACATCTGTGCAGCGATGACTAAGCGAAACTGGTTTCTTGGGCAAGTTTGACGATGTGAACGAATATAAGCGGGTGTTTATTTGCAAATCTCGACAGTTAATGTCACTGCTGCTTTAAGTCATGGGACAAAGAATGTTCTGAAGATAGACAAAACAAAAAAGAAGGTAAGTTTCCTGACATACGACTTTTCCTTTTACGCTGGTCAGGTTACTTTTGGCGATTTCTAATTCGGAAGAATTCACAAAATCTTTGATTCAAAAATTCTTTGTAAAATATTTTTCACCCCCTCGTTTTGTAACACAATTTATGGTCGTTTCAGGGCATACATTATAAATCTGCTTAGATTCCAAATTCATTTATTCTTTTGTAAAGTCGTATACGCATATATTACACAGACTATCACACGCACACATCCAAACCACACACACACACACACACACACACACACACACACACACACACACACACACACACACATATATATATATATATATATATATATATATAGGAGGAAATATAATTAAGAGGTGTGCTATGTTTATGGGATAATGTGCTCAATATCAGAAATAGAGCGTATATAAATATAAAAGTGAACATTGAAGTCAACGCGCAGATGCGACAAACTGTTTCATGCCAGACGCAATCGTTGTGGCCTGATATATATATATATATATATATATCCAACGATTTCTCTCGAACGCTCATATCTGCTCGAAGCATCAGGCTATACGACGGTTCCGTGGAGGATACAGGTTCGATACCTGTCGGAGGACGCATGTTTTCCATGAAAATTTCTCGGACATTCACGCCGGTAAATGTCGTTAATACTGTTTATTATAAAGAGAGCATTTACTTAAATATTTGTATCTATAATAAGAACGAATAAACATAAAAATGTCTTTTATATATATATATATATATATATATATATATATATATATATATATATATATATATATATGGTGTGTGTCAATGTATGTTGTATGGATATGAGTTTGGAACCTCGACTCCACGCTTTTTGCGATCATCAGTCAAATCAGATTGAGTTTGTTTAATGACGTAAAAGCGTGAAACACAGATTTTACAAACTCATATCCATACAACGAAATATCTTAGGTCCATCACTGATATTGTGCACTTCACAATAAATATATATATATATATATATATATATATATATAGCTTTAATCATCTTCCCAAAACAAAACAAAAACATTAAATAAGCAATATAAACAAATTTTTACTACGTTAATTATACACCGATTAAAATGAATAAGATAAGAAATAAATAAAACTAAAAAATAAAAAGTAACAAGCAAAATAAATTAACCCAAATAAATAAACAAATAAATGACTTCCGGAAAAATAACCGGCAAAATAAACTACCCACAATGCAACACTGACCCGTATATATAAATAGCCGATAAAAAAAACCAAAAAAAAACACTTGTGGCCTGACGATTGCGTCGAGAATGAAACAGCCTGTCGCCTCTAAGTTTTAACTTCAATATTAACTTTTATATATATATATATATATATATATATATATATATATATATATATATATATAAATACTTCAACATTCGGTGCCCAGGACTAAATCTAGATGGACACATGCCTATTTCTTTGCGGTTTTTTATGACGATCTGGTGGGAAATTTAAGTGAATTGCCTATTTCGCCATAATAGAACACAGACCAAATATTTGTATTTCAACATAAGCTTTGGTATTATTAATGTTCATACGTTAGGTAAACATGTATGCTAAGTGATAAAATCTCTGATAATTGATAAATAAATGTTCTAGTGCGTTTCTTTTATATTTTTCCTTTTGTGACAAATTTTCGGGACACCCTGTGTATATGATTTGGCGGCACCGTAAGTGTAGTTGCATGTATGAACGTGTACCGATTATATTTATCTACGTCTAACTGCTGGTATTTGCACACACACACAAACACACAAACACACACACACACATATATGAATATATATATACTTAATTATTCAAAAATTATAACATAAATGTGCTATAAAATCACAACAACAATAGCCATTTTGTTTTGTTTGTGTCTTATCAAGTGATGGTGTTGAATGTATAATATAGAGCTTTTAAAAAAAAAACCTTTATTATACATTCAACACCATCACTTGATAAGACACCAGAAGTGTTGAAGCAAAATGGCTGCCCTTTGTAGTGATTTTATAACATATTTATGTTATAATGTTTGAATAAATAATTATATTTGCTCTACTATATATTGAGCACACTTTTAAGAATAGTATTTATTGGTTATTGGAATTTCTTCCATATATACCAATACTATATATATATATATATATATATATATATATATATATATATATATATATATATATATATATATATATATATATCCATACACATGCATGCGTTATTTTAAAAATAAATTGTTGAATATATACGTATCTATTACAAAGTTTAATATGTATCTCTTCGAATTACTTTGTTTTCTTTCGTCAAGTTTATTGATTTTTATCCAATGATTATTTTTTTAGTTCTTTTGTCGTCATTTTAATGCTGAAAAAAATAAGATAAATTTTGATCTCTTATTTTATTGTAATGCGCATGTCCGGGTCAATATGAATGAGAATACCGAAGAGGCGTTTTTATAATAAATGGAAATAACTGAGTCTTGCTGCATGTATTCATTATGGCTTGTAGATGTTTTTGAAGCTTAACCTATATATTGTGCAGACTGCAATAAGATCACACATCACACTCTCTTTAATGTCTCACGAGACCGGATTGTTTGGCAGTGCACAGTGATTTTATTTAAAAAAATCTACGTCTTTATTTTTATCTACATCTTCTGGCACAAGAGAGAAATGTTAATTATCTAGCAATGTCGCTAAATCACACAAAATGGGAACTCTACCATTTTTATTAATTAAACTCACACAGGAAAACCGTAATGGAATTCCCCTACCTAGGAACGAATTATCTATCAGTATCTTGTAAAATTATATCTTAAAAGCACTAAAAAATTTTTATGAAAAGTATATATTACCGTAATTCCACATGTATAATATACCTTCATCATATACCTTGATCACTAATACGTACGCCTAAAATTGTGTTGAAAGTATGTGAAAATTCTTCTACTCATGCATAATACACACCCCTTGTTTGGTAATCAAACCCTATAAATTGTACCTTGCCAATTTCATTATGCCCACGTTTCTTACTCCTATTTTAAAAATGGTTTTAAACATAGAATAATCTTATTCTAATTTAGTTTTATGATAATTCTTATTTTATTTTACGGAAATTTTTTTAAAGATATTTTGAAGCTGTGCATAATACGCCAGACTAATTTTGATTATTATTTTTTAAGAAAAAAATACGTATTATTACGGTACTTTATAAATTCAATCTCTGACTGAAAGAGATATTTGTCAAAAAGAACGGCTTAATTAAGATAGTGTTGAATAAAATTTTCAAAAAAACGAAGATGTAGAGCAATTTAAAATATAACATATTTAAAACACCGTCTAGACTCATTGCTTGATGAAAGGTCGGTGTTTCAAATATTTTAAATCCGTTTTGTAGTAGTGAAGGACTATAAAAATTATCCATAATTTTTAATGTCACAAGAGCTTTTGTTCATTTCTATAGCTATTTTCAAGGTGTTTTGTGAAAGGTTTGGTTTACGGCATATCATCTTCAATGGTTTATTTAATGCGACAAAAAAAATATTGCTGGTAATATTTTTTCTTCAAAAATCTATTGCTGGAAACAGTTTTTACTCTTAAATGTATTGCTGTTAATATTTTTTTCCAAAGCCTATTTTTACTTTCATAGGGTTTTGACCCCAGTTTAGGGGTTAACTATTTGCCCATATCTAGGACCCTGACATGTGCTACCACCCCGAGTCAAGCTGGATCTAGGAACACCAGCAATTGAGGTGGTTCCACGCTTCCTCAAAACCTCCTGATCAAAGGCCTTGCTCTCGGATGTAGTTTATCGCCTTGTCCAGAACGCAGATATATTTTATCGTCATACAGAGGTCAGCATATATATGCGACCATAGTTTCGACCTAACGGTTTCTTCGGGTGATGCATTTAAAATGACCACTTTAACGCTTTATTTCAAAAATCACAAAGAACGCTACATAATAACCTTTAAAAAACAATAACAAGCTCAGGATTATTGAAAGACAGGACATTGTTTGTAGTGGGAAGAGGAATACATATTTTTATTTTTACTTATATTTTTTTCTCAGGTTTATTGAGCACTTTTTAATACTAATGTTCCCTGGTCTGATTCAACTCTGACCATTAACCTTTTATATATATATATATATATATATATATATATATATATATATATATATATATTTATATATATATATATATATATATTTATATGTTTATATATATATATATATATATAATTATTTATTTAAAATATGATTCCAAATCTTTACATAAGAGGTCTCATGTTTCAAAAGAAGAGCCGAAAACGTCAATATAATCCTTTAAATTAAATTGAGTTGAAAGTAAAATGGGCTCCGTTCCATCTTAAAAAAAAAATAAATAAATAAAAATAAAAATAAAAATAAAAATAATAAAAATAATAAAAATAAAAATAATAACTAAAATACTAAGGGACCTTGGATTATTTACCTAACCAGTTCCTTCCTATTTTCTATATATTTTCATATATATATATATATATATATATATATATATATATATATATATATATATATATATATGGAGAGATAGATAGATAGATAGATAGATAGATAGATAGATATTGATAATATCAGTGGTCAATATATATATATATATATATATATATATACATATATATATATATATATATATATATATATATATATATATATATATATGTATGTATGTATGTACATAAATTCCAAAGAGGATAGAATCCATGTAGAAATCAATGTCCAGGACAGAGTAAAGAATATTATATAAAGGCTCAAACACTGATATCGCATGGTTGTAATTTATGACATTGGAATCCTAATCACGATCCAATTCATCAGATCAAAAAATTGAATTGGATTGTGATTACGATTCCACTGTAATAAATTATAACCAGGGAATATTAGTGTTTGAGTTTTTATATTATATATCATATTTTTTAAAATAATTATATATATATATATATATATATATATATATATATATATATATATATATATATATTAATTTCAGTGCGTGCAATAGCTCCATTTTAATTTTAAAAAGTATGATTTTGTTTTATGTATTTCTTAACTGATGGTGATCGTAGGGATGTCGATCTTAGACGCCTTCAGATTCTGTGTAAGCTCTGCGATTATTTCATTATCTCTCTCAGCATCTATTATAAAGCAGTTATTGTTCACACTCTTAATATTTACAATGTATTAAGGCTTCAGTTTACAGATGAGTGGACACTGTGGCATTATGGCTTCAAAAAGTTATTTCTATTTGCTTAGCTCTATTATATTTGAAAACTTCAAAAGCCTTTATTTTTGCATAGCATCTGTTTTTATTTCTTTTGTGTGAATGTGCCAATCAAAATCAGAATATCACACGATAAACAGATAATAAATATTTCGACATTGAGAATTCTTAGCTCACTGGAATCATATTGAATGATGATTTTTTCTTCTTCTGTATGGTCTGTCACTTCCCAGCGTGTGAAGTCATGGCTCTTCACAACTTCCTATCTTTGTAGTCTCTAGGAACCTCGGTATTTTTTGCCATCCCTCTCCATTAAGCCATCCATTAACGCAAACTCGTCAGGTAGGGTGGCCCACTGTCTGACTTTTTTCATCTTTTCCTTTTGATTTGACCCCTTGAGTGTAAATTTCTGCAAGCCCTCTTTCTAAGGGGTTGGGTGTGAAAATTACAATAAAAATAAAAGGGTTAGAAACGGTGGAGATATAAGAGATCGCCTGTTGTTTAATCTATAGTAGTTACAGTCAAAGATCTATTCTGTCAATATGTAAACATAAATAATAATAATAATAATAATAATAATAATAATAATAATAATAATAATAATAAACAACGGGATGTGATCAGTTATATATTGAGAAATGTGAAAAGTAATGGGATTCGACCAGGTATATAAATCAAGAAAACAAAAAGCAGAAATTTTGAGGGGACTCTGTCATATTACAGGGTGTTGCAGCAAAATCGACTTGACAAAAAAAGAAAATGAAATAGGCAATAAAAACAAAAGTTGTATACGCAGAGATCCGACAGTTTATTTAGCAACAGTTAGAGTTACATACTACATTATTTTTGCAAAGTAACCGCCGGCGGCGGCGACGACCATCTCAAGGCGGGTGCGAAATGGGTCACACGCTTTGGCGACCATGTCCTTGTTCATAGCGACAAACGCCTCCACGATGGCAGTCTTCAGAGAGTCGACCGTGTTGTGGGCGTGCTTGTTGGTCTTGGCCTCGATCACTGTCCCAGAAGAAAGTCTCAAGGAGGTTACTGCCAGATGAGGAGGGCGAACACGAGTCCGGCGACCAGTGGTGAGGAACATTGTTGAACAGTCACGCCTGGGTCGTCTTGGCCCTGTGTGCAGCGAGGGGGCCGTCATGCCCCCGTTCTTCTTTGAAAACGGTCTGAGAGTCACCGCCGAGATCTACCAGAATGTGCTGAAAAACGTGGTGAAGCCCTGGATGGACAAGTTCGCCGCTGGACGCTCTTACGTCTTCCAGTAGGACTCCACTCCTGCACACAAGGCCAAGACGACCCAGGCGTGGATGTTCAACAATGTTCCTCACCCCTGGTCGCCGGACTCGTGGCCGCCCTCCTCATCTGACAGTAACCTCCTTGATTCTTTATTCTGGGACGTGATCGAGGCCAAGACCAACAAGCACGCCCACAACACGGTCGATTCTCTGAAGGCTGCCATCGTGGAGGCGTTCGTCGCTATGGGCAAGGACATGGTCGCTAAACCGTGTGACTCATTTCGCGCCCGCCTTGAGATGGTCGCCGCCGGCGGTTACATTGAAAAATAATGTAATATGTACCTCTAACTGTTGATAAATAAACTGTCGGGTATCTGCATATACAACTTTTGTTTTTATTGCCTATTTCGTTTTCTTTGTGTCAAGTGTCAACATCCTGTATATTGATCATACAATGTAAATAAAAGAAACAAAACAAAATAAACTAGATCTGTTTCTGTACAGCAGATCTTAGCTTGAACGTGTAAGAGAGCGATAAATTAATTGCACTACAGCTACGAACAGGACCAGGTCGGGGAATTTAGAACGATATATGATGATTAGAATAGTGCCTAAAATAATAGGTGCAATTGGAAAAATGCAAAATATACTGGACTCAAAATTGGATGAGTTAAAAATCCGAGATAGAGTTGAGACTGTACAAGCGATTGCCGTCTTTGACATCGGGTAATATAACTAGAAATCTCTTGGATATTTGAATGGACTTACTTTTTACTAATCTGTGTACGATGACCAAGATATAGGTGCTGTGTCATTTAAATATTTAATAATAATAATAATGATAATAATAATAATATATGTATGTGTTGCTACGGATCAAATACTCCTTGCCAGAGAGGATAGAATAGGAACTTAGCAATCAATAATTAAACAGATATCAAACTAATCCCGCCATCGGCTGTTATACGGGTAACCAAGCTTCACCTCTTGTCAAAGTGTAAAAGCATCCTGCAGACGAAAAATAGGTACAACTCTTGTTTCTTTTTATGTGCCATGTCCCTTCAGGACGTAGGCGATCATGCCTCTCCATTTTCCCTGATCCCTTGTAGCTCTCAATAAGTTTTGTTCCTTTGCTACTTCCCCCCAGACTACCTTCTGTCATCCACTTGCTTAAGCCTGCCAGGTATGTCATGCATCGCTTTCCCTTGTCTCTCTCTTTTCATCTATCTTCCCTGTAAGTATCACATTCTCCAAGCCCTCCTTTTACATTACGTGTCCCAGAAATTTCAGCTAACTCTTCCTGGTGTTAAGTATAAGCTTCCCCCTTGTTTGCATTCTCTCCAAACCCTGATAGTTGCTCAAACGCTCGCTCCATGATATCCTTAGCATCCTTCTGTAGAACCATACCTCCATTGCCTCGAGTCTCTTCTTCATCTTTGAGGAGACCGCCCAACATTCGCTGTCGAATTGAGAATGGACATGGTCAGCGATTAACGGCAAATGATGGTTCTCCCCAATAACCATCTTCTTCTTGCAACAAGAAAGGATAAAAGGAATGAAATAGAACAGAGAGGATTATGAAGACGTGATATAAGTATATCACTCTGATAGTCATTATTCTTCGGAACATAGTGACTTATAGAATATGAAGAATTTACTAAATAGTAATAAAATGAAGACGCCAATAAACTAACAATTGTCATGCATCAACGAACTACGGTTAACAAATGAATCAATTGCAGAAATGGAAAAAAAAAGAGAAGAACAGAGATTTAAATATTGATTTGTTTTTTACGGCTTATCGACCCTTGGGGAGATATTTAAAGCTGAAACATATTTTAGATTGTAAGAATATTGTTTTCATTTTTATCTTATTATAATTTTTAAAAATGAATATCAATTTTTCTGCGATCGCAATGATTTTCCTGTTAGAGACATACTCTTTAACCTATAGCAGGGAGAAGGAGTCGTATATTTCTTTGTGAATAAGTGAATATAATAAACTTGACTGGAATTCAAACACGACTCTCTGATTTCACATTCTATTGCTCGACCTGTACATCCACAAAAAAGAATTGAAAATACTTAAAATATACAAACATCGGTACGATGAATAATTATAAAAATGAAATTGAAATAAAAAAATACATATTTGAATGAGGACAAGAACAAAAATAAAGAACAGGAAAACCAATTAAAATATTCAGAAAATGACAAAGATAATGAGGAAATTGGTGAAAGAAAAACAAATAAAATAAAAACATTAATAAACCATTGTGCAGTAAGATGAAAGACAGAGGATAATTGAAGAAAATTAAATCAAATAAAATATGAGAAACATTATTAAAATAGCAAACAATATTAACATTGATATAATAAATGAAATTAATCTTAGATTATCCAATTTAAATGAAGGTAATATACTCAACAGGGACAGCAACAGCATCAATAGAAAAAAAGGTTAAACGATCGAATAAATATTAAAAAAAAACACTACGACAAAATTTAGAGAATGAGACGAAAATTCCAAGAGAAAAATTGTCATTTTTAGATGAAATACGAAAAAGAATAAAAATTGCAATGTTTTAAAAAAATGAAATTTAAATATGACATAAAGACAGAAAATGACATCCCAATAACAAATGAGAACGCGAAAGGTAAAGATTAGAAAAAAAAAACTGAATTTCACAAATGAAACCTTTTCAAACATAACAGAAAAATTATAGAGGGGAATAAGAGAATATTGAAGCTTAAAGATAAAGTAAACAACATTACGAAGAAATAAAAGAATTCTGGAATAGCCTTTAGGGAAATGTATATAATTTTAAAAAAAGGATGCTGAATGGATTAAAAACATGAAGCAGAAGTACAAAGAAATAGAGGAGCAGAAATGTAAGAAGAAAGATATTAAAGAAGTACAAGAAACTCTCACAAAATGTAATAAATAAAATCACTAATTTCCGGATAAATATATTTACATCCAACACAAAGCCGCATCAAATCTTCTCCCGCATATCATCTGCAATTCAGAACAAAAGACATAATGGCTGACTGACACTCAAAACTAATGATAATTCTAACTCACTAAATTACCGACCAATTAACTGCTTATTCCCGACCTACAAATTACCGACCAATTACTTGCTAACCCTACAAAGTGCTAACATCACTTTTAACGGAAAGAGGTTATCGGTTATTTGGGAGAAATAATATTTTGCCTAGTCTGGAAAAAAAAATGAAATTTAAATATGACATGTAGAAAACGACGTCCCAATCACAAAAGAGAAAGTTTAAGGTAAAGATATGAGAAAAAAACTGAATTTCACAAATTTAAAACATAACAGAAAAATTCTACAGGGAATTTGGGAATAATGAAGCTTATAGATAAAGTAAGCACCATTACGTGAAGAATTAAGAAAATTATGGAATAAAATGGATAGAAAAGAATAGGATTTTAAAATGGATGAAGAATGGTTTTTAGCGCCCCATACAGAAGTATAGAGAAAAAGTGAAACAGCAAACAAGAGAAATTGCAGCACCCCCCCGCCAAATTTTTTTCTATCTTCATATTTTTCTATATTTCATACATTTTCATCTGATGCGAACAACGTTTTTTATTCATAATGATACTTTTAATATGAGTATTAAGACTTCAGTTCAAGCTATAAATCAATTCATTATTTTGTTATTGCCAAAATTGGCTGTTATAAAGGTATCACATATTTATTCTTTAAAAGTGATGACACGACTAACCACAACAAATTACCTACGAATTACTTGCTTATTCCTTATCTACAAAGTTCAAAGTTCAATTTTAACTGAAAAAGCACGGGTTGCATGAGAGAAATATAATTTTAGTTAAAGATGGATTTTTCAGCACGCCGATGTCGTTAGCGAATGTGTCACAAGGTCAAGGTTTAAAGTAGTTTTACCGGCAACACACCGTCGACAAAAATACTCTTGCCCTTTCGGCACTTACCCACTTTTGGTGATGCTTCAAGTGCCAGGTAATGAACCGAAAGAGAGGTACTGCCTCAGCGGATGCCCCTCTGAGGCTTGTGCTAATATTTATTTCAACATTCTCGGTAGAAATCAGGAAGGTAGTATTTTAGTTGATCAGTAAATAGAATACAAGAAAGGTTCTTATGTCTGCAAAAAATCAACTGATCAAGAAGTTGTTACCAGAAAACACATTCAAAATAGAAAAACCTAAGAAAACAAAAGCATTGGAGAGTGTTTTACTTAAATGGATTATAAAGATATTAAGATTATCTGTCTATATCTCTGAGATGAGGCATTATGATTTCTTGCATTATTTACGGGGACAGTTAACCTCATTTTTATTACCATATTCACAACGTTTTGGATGTTATATGCTCCGGCCTTCTTCAGGTGACTGGAATTTCAAACCGAACCCTTTATTTCGTCCGCCGGTGTTGATTGTTCTAGTTACACTTGCCATGCCTCTTCTTATTTCCCTTTATTTCAACACTCCAAGTTTTGATTCCCCACTGCTGTGGCCTGGTATTGAACACAATTCATTAGGTCTAGTAACTGGCTCTAACCAACGTTTTTATCCAATGGTACATGTGTCCTTGAGTTATGAGTTTACAGCAGTGGTGAACCAAAACTTGGAGACTTAACTAATCAGCGGGAAGAGACATGGCACGTGGAATTAGAACAATCTACCCCGGTGGATGAAATAAAGTGTTCGATTCGGAATTCCAATAACCTGAAACGTTGTGAATATGGTAATGAAGATGAGGATAACGGTCCGAGTAATGTAAATAATCCAAGTAATATTAAAATTAATGAGAATTTATTCGCTTTTCATTAACAAGTGGATTTCCAGAGACCAATTACCAAATCTGGCTCTCCTGGGTAAGAAGTTAAACTACATCCGCGTCCTAGGTAAGACATTAAACTACGTCCAGTAGCAAGGCCTCTGATCAGGAGGTTTTGAGGAGCGTGGAACCACCTCTTAATTGCTGGTGTTCCCAGGTCCACCCTGACCCGGGGAGGTAGTACCTGTTAGGGTCCCAGCTATGTTAAAATAGTTAACTATTACCAACAATACTTTTTTGAAAAAAAATGTTACCAGCAATACTTTTTTGAAAAAAATATTACCAGCAATACAATTTTGAAGGAAAGATATTACCAGAAACAGATTTTTGACAAAACAAAATATTACCAGCAATAAATAATTTTGTCGCTATTAAATAACCCATTGAGGTTGATATGCCGTAAAACAAAATAAACCAAACCAATCTAAACCAAAGAATACATATTCTATTCATACGAATGTATCCTAAAAATGTTGTCGGCATTAAATAACCCATTGAGGTTGATATGCCTTAAAACAAAATAAACCAAAACCCTGATCAACAAACTGATTTCTTACAAATAATGCATATTTCATTCATTTGAGCCTATTCAAAAGATCTTTTTAGAATTAAATAACCCATTGAGGTTTAAATGCCGTTAAACAAAATAAACCAAACCAATCTAAACCAAAGAATACATATTCTATTCATACGAATCTATCCTAAAAATGCTGTCGGCATTAAATAACCCATTGAGGTTGATATGCCGTAAAACAAAATAAACCAAACCAATCTAAACCAAAGAATACATATTCTATTCATACGAATCTATCCTAAAAATGTTGACATTAAATAACCCATTGAGTTGATATACCGTAAAACAAAATAAACCAAACCAAATCTGACTTTGAACTTCACCTTTATAATAGCCAACTTCGAATTGATTTACAGCTTCAACTTATTGTTTTCATATTAAAAGTGGCACTGCGAATAAAAACGTTGTTGGCATCAGTAGATGTAAATGTATGAAAAATATGAAGATATATTTTCTTGGAGTCGCATGAAATAATTTGTTGTCGCCGTCATAATAAAAACTCAATCCTGAGAGATTCTTGTCGTTGGCAGCCATTGTGTTAAGTTTTTTGTTTTTTAATCCATTATGCACAAGTGGAAAACTATTTTAATCGTAAACCGCCTTAAAGAGAAAATCAAACATGACACTAGTGAAATATTTCAGAGAATCCTGTTAACCTATTTTGTACTATATTGAATTAATGCCCTTATCAAATGAAACAAGAGAAACTATTTTTATTTGATATCTGAAAGATTCGTTAATCACTTATTCTAAATAGACGAGATAAAACTGTATTCAAAAAGGGATAATGGCTTAGAGGTTGCATTAAGAGCAGCCAAGTAATGTATTGTTGACATAGCCATGACATTTCAAGAAAATGTGCTAAGGCAACCTTAAAAAGCAATAGAGTGCCACGGGTAACGAATATGCCAACAGAGAACTAAATTGTCATTCGCGAGCTAGAACAACTAGAAATCTATAAAGATCGTAGTATAACTGAAGAACAAGACTCCAAGAGGCAGAGATGAAATAAAAATGAGGAAATAATCCTTTAGGCGATTAAGGCTGATAAATAAAACTGAATGAAATGCAAACATTTGAAACCATTAACACCTCAGAAAAAGATTTCAATATAATAAACTGGAATCCTCAAGAGATATAAACAGTATCAGGAAATATACTGTCATGTATAACACGCTCACCTACAAAAATAGATGAAGATTGACTTCACATTCATAGGGTAGGTGTTTACCAAACCTCCCCAAAATGCAGGAAGTGACATAAGTTCGGATTTTACGTCGGGCGATTCCGAGTACGTAGGCACGGGCAGAAATTGCCATTTGACCCCCATACACGGGGTTAGGTTTGTCTACCTTTCCAGACGAGACTTTTCCCTATGGCAAAGCCTCGTCTGGGTTCCTCTTTACCCAAAGGGAGAGAGTTCGACCAGCCTGCCGCGAGCCAAGCAGTGAACTGCCTGGGTCGAGGCGGATACCTGCCTAGAGTATGTGCAGTTAGAGGACTCATACGATGATAATTCGCATATCAAATAGCAACTGTAGGTTTTGATAAATTTGAATTAACCAATGATTATAAGCTAAATTTTGTTTAATAGCATGAATACAACAAAAAGCTATGTTCAATATAAAAGAAAGACAATTATTCAAACACGGTTTACAAAGATGAAGTAAAACAATTAAGGGAAAAAAAAAACATAAACAAGTAAAATTGACCTAATTCACCTGAAAACCAAATGTGAAGAAAACACTTAACTTGTTGACATCTTTTGTTAAAGGAAAACTCTGATGGTGAAAAAATCTTATTTATTGATAGCTTGGTTGAAACCAAAACAATATATTGATTATAAAGCATACCAATAAACCCCTACCAGACTAGGAAAAAGCCAAAACGTCGCTTTTGAACAAACGCTGAGGAAAGTATCGGACATCTCATATCTGGATGCTGTGTCATATCTCCAAATAAATTTAAGTACAGACATGATAGTGTATATATATATATATATATATATATATATATATATATATATAAAGAAAGAACAGTAAGATATATAATCCGATGTTCTTATTGATATTTTTTATTTTTACAACACAGCGATCGATGTAAATTTACTGAGCATAAATATTATAAATTAACTGATTTAAAATATGGTTTCTTCGCTACACAGTAATAAGCATGTTTCAAAAACTGAAGCTAAAAATTTAAAATTTAATTATATAATTAAATTAAAAGCATTAGTTCTGTTTCATCTTTAAGCGAATTTTGGAATAACTTATTTTTAAATTTACTGAGTTTTAAATGCATATATAAATCCATAATTTTTTGTTTCCAAGGATACAGAGAAATCCAATCATTCAGAGAGGGGAGGTAACGTGTTCCTTTTTATTAACTATTGTTGTATCAATTATGAGTTATGTTTGAAAAAGAGGTTACGTTTAGGGAGGGTAGGGGTGTATTTTTCGACGAATTCTGACATCCGTTAAATGTATGTCGTCTGGGTTTTTTGTTCTTTTTATTATTAATGACATAAAGTTTTCGGCATTTTTCGTACTTGTATACTTGAAGATTCTTTCTAAAAGGGGTGTTTGGGTTAGAATACGTTATATTTAACTACATTTTTAAAATATTTTTACTCTTAATTTCTAATAGACTATATTTCTTTTTAAATCAAATAAATGTAACAGAATTACTTAAATTATTTAAAATTATTATTTCATATCAAATACAAGTATCTACCAGCTCCCATTTTTTTATTATTTTTTAAAACTTTTTAAAAAAATATTATTTAAGGAAAATTTTTGACAATGACGGCATTTCTTTGATTCAGTTAATTTTTATGTTTTATAAACTTAGTAATATATAGTTCCTCATGTATGCACAAAGGGCATGGGTCATTTAATGACTTATATATTCTAAATTTTCTTATTAATTTCCATTTTACTGTAGGTGTTTTATTTGATTCTTTTAAGTGTCAGAGATTTTAATTTAATTATATAATTAAATTTGAAGATTTTAGCTTCATTTTTTGAAACATGGTTATTACTGTGTAGCGAAGAAAACATATTTTAAATCAGTTAATTTATAATATATATATATATGAAGAAAAATATGGAAAAAACAAACAATAATCTTAATATGCAATTATGCTGTATTAATGTTAATATAAAGTCGACGTCGGACGTTTCGGTCTATTTAAGACCATCTTCAGGGACATTTTCATTTAAACATAATTAATATTAGAACATATAAAAATTTAACACAAAAGACGATGGACATAAGAGCACAATTAATCCAAACAGATAACTGAAATTTTTATATAAGATCAGCGTTCCGTTTAAATATGATCACGTCGTCGTCACGTGGGCGATGTTGTGAAAACGTATTCGAGGATGGTTTCCAAATATTAAAATATTAAAAAAGTCGATTGAACTATTTTATATAAACAGTTCAAGAAATCCCTTCCGTTGATATAGGAATACGCAGAGATCAATAGGTTCTTATATCTTCATACAAGCTTGAAGTCCTTCACGTTACAAAGCAAATAAAAAATGATTTCAAAAAACGATGGATTTTTTTTTTAGAACTGTTCCATCGTTTTTTGAAATCATTTTTGATTTGCTTTGTAACGAAAGAATACATAGGAGGACGGGGAACAAGATCATGGCATCAGAAGATGTCGATTGACATTACACTTGAATATTTGAAGATTATAGTCATCGGGGAAGCAAGCAAGAGGAAGGGAGTTCCACAGCCGGGAAGTGAGAGAGAAGAAGCTATTTGAGTAGAAGAGACAGTTACACTTTTGACAGTGAAAGGGTAGGACTGAGATGCCAGTCTGGTAGCTCGCTTAACTTCATACAGTCTGGGAACAAGCGAAAGTAGCTCGTCGGAACAGTTGTCGTGAAAATATAATAATAAAAAGAAACTTAAAAAACCCTAACATTTATCTCTCAGACATAAACATGCCAGATGATAAAAAAATAGCACACCAGCTGATAAAATACCACAGTAAAATAATTTGACAAACTTTCAATGTATCAAAATCTGTAAATAGAAAGTGGAAGAAAGCGATATTTAAGCATAACCACAGTTCAAATAACAATAGGGACACTAGGCATTAAATAAATACTGATACACATATTAAGAAAAATCATGTGAACCCATTACTATCTGAGATACAAAAGACTGTGTTCATGAATACCGCTCCTGGGTATGGCGATAAACTACATCCGCGTCCTGGGTAATACGATAAACTACGTCCAACAGTAAGGCCTTTGATCAGGAGGATTTGAGGAGCGTGGAACCACCTCTTAATTACTGATGTTCCCAGGTACACCCTGACCTGGGGTGGTAGCACCTGTTAGGGTCTCAGCTATGGGCAAATAGTTAACCACTAAACTTGTGTCAAAACACTATGACAGTATAAAAATAGGTTTTAATACCAGAAATATGTTGTATAAAAAATTATTACCAGCAATACATTTTTGAAAAACAAATATTACTAGCAATACATTTTTTTTTTAAAAAAAATTACCAGCGAAGAAAAATTCTTACCAGAAATAGATTTTTAAAGGAAAAAATATTATCAGAAATAGATTTTTGGAAAAAAAAATATTACCAGCAATGAAAATTTTGTCGGTATTAAATGACCCATTGAGGTTGATATGCCGTAAAACTAAACAAACAAAACTAAACCGCTAACATATACATAAAAAAAATCTCAATGTTATATGTTCCATAACTTTCTACAAAGAATGTTCCTTAATCTCAGATAACAGGTAAACGACTACGTAAAAGATGGCGACACACAGATAATCTGAAAAACTTATTAATATCAATATTCTTGTAAATTAAAAGCGTGAAATGTAAAGAGGCGGTAAATCTGAAAGCGATATTTATATTTTACTGAAGAAAAAAAAATCGAAACGTGAACGTGACACCCCCAGTAACTGCAGGCTTTACTTTTTTTTTAGGAATAACCAGAAGATTGGTAAATTTGAGCAGCGCTTGAAGCTTCACATACAGCATCATTATTGAAATCGTATAGACTGAGGTGAGTGCTGGGTATCTGGGGAAATTTATTGAGGTTTTACTCTGCTGAAACCATCAGAAACTAATAGTACAAGACGTTTATCTTATTTAATGGAATATTTTATCCCAAAGCGAAAGATTTAGC
The DNA here is from genome assembly GCA_903632075.3 of Acanthosepion pharaonis. Taxonomy (NCBI): domain Eukaryota; kingdom Metazoa; phylum Mollusca; class Cephalopoda; order Sepiida; family Sepiidae; genus Acanthosepion; species Acanthosepion pharaonis. The sequence continues at coordinate 1,818,396 of CAHIKZ030001402.1, forward strand.
GAATAATTTGTTCCCGGATTCGATAAGAAAATCTCAAGTATGGGGAACCAAAATTAAAATAAAACACATTAAAAATATTTGAGAAAACGGTAACGATATTTTGGTAGAAAAAATGCTACAACTCTCCAAACATCCGGTTTTCTCTGGAAGCAAATGAAGATTTCGATGACGTTGATGATAAAAAAAAAAAAAAAAATTACGTGCTCATTGAGAAAGTAATTATTTTCTAATAAGCCATGAAGGACGACATTTAATTATTTTACTTCAAATTTTTGATTTGTCTTTTTTTAAATTTTTTTCCTTCATTTGTCGTTTTTTTTATTCTTTGCTTTTTTCTATTTACATTTCTTCTTTATTTCTTTTGTGGGTTTGTAAATTGTGTCACTTTTTTCTCCGTATTTTTTTTATTTTATGGAAGTCTTTGTTTTATTCATTCTTCCGTTTGCTTTTTTTTATTGCAGTTCTTCCAGTTTGTTTTTCTTAAGTTAATATCTTTTATATTCATTCTTTCTTTCTTTCTTTCTTATGTTCTCTATCTCTCTTTTTGTCGTTTCTCAAAATGTTAGCCATCGATATTTTTCTTGTATTAAACTTTAAAGAAGAGGTTGAAATAATTCCATTTGAATTCACACGTAGTAATTTACTATTTTCAAAATTGGAAACCCAAATTATAAAAAAGACTTGGAAAATCCTTTCACTTTGTAATAAAATAGTGTTGTTATTTTTTTTACAATTAATAAATGCTTGCGAAACAAATCGCATATTAGCAAAAGAATGATTAGCAAACAGCGGATTTAAGGACTTATGAATACCCAAAAAGGCAAAGATATCAGTTTGATTCGTGCCTCGTATTTCGCCAGGGATCATTTTATCACAATGAACAGAACGCATTTGGGTTATTATCTGATAATTCTTGAGACCCTTTATATTAAGTCAAAGCAACCATCCCGGTTTAAGAAGAAGTAATGGCTGCTGAATCTAAATGTAATCTACTAATAATTCATGCAACGTACTCTCTCGTATTTTTTCAACAAACTTTTTTGTCGTTGTAAGCATAGATTTTTGTCTTGGATTAACATTGAAGAAAGAGGATAAATAAATGGTGAGCACTTTTTGTTATTTCATTTTGCTATATTTTTTCGCTCCACATTCTCTCTCTTTCTCTCTCTCACTCTCTCTCTCTCCCTCTCTCTCTCTCTATATATATATATATATATATATATATATATATATATATATATATATATATATATATGTATGTATATATATATGTATATATGTATTTATATATATATATGTATGTATATATATATATATATATATATATATATATGTATATATATATATGTATATATATATATATATGTATATATATATGTATATATATATATATATATATATATATATATATATATATATACATATATATATATATATATATATATATATATATATATATATATGTATATATAAATGTATATATAAATGTATATATATGTATGTATATATATGTATATATAAATGTATATATATTTGTATATATATATGTATATATAAATGTATATATATGTATGTATATATATGTATATATAAATGTATATATATTTGTATATATATATATATGAAAGTGAACATTGAAGTCAACACTCAGAGGCGACTGGCTGTTTCACGCTTGACGCAATTGTCAGGCCGACGATTGCGTGCAGCATGAAACAGTCTGTGGCCTTTGAAAGTTGACTTCAATGTTCACTTTCATATATATATATATATATATATATATATATATATATATATGCATACGCTTTGTCTCTGATATTGATCCCTTTATCCCATAAATATAGCACACCTTAAAATTATATTTCTTCATATAAACAAAGATAAAGGAAAAACTTAAGCATTTCTTCCTCTAACGGACTTTATCATTTCAAATGTCAGGGGACGAAACGCGTCGGCTAAGATAAGTTTCATTTTGTTTTTATTTATATTGTCCTTTTGCAGATATATTGCATTTATATCTGATTTTCCATACACACACGCACGTGTTTTATATATATATATATATATATATATATATATATATATATATATATATATATGTGTGTGTGTGTGTGTGTGTGCAGAATTAGAACGTCTAAGAGATAGACAAAGAGCGTGTATTTCGTGTGTAAGATTTCCTGTAGAATACACAAACTTATGCAATATCGGATCTGCCGGGTATAAAACGTGAAACGTACCCCATCTGTGCTTTTTTTTGCTAGCCATGTCTTTTCATGTGGCTGTAAACGTGAAATCTTGTGATTTTTTTTTATTGCTTTGATTTTTCGTTCTTATTCTCCGGAAAATCGATTATTCTTATAAATGTAAATAATCCTGTATCTTTGGCACGTTTCATCTAAGTCTTTCCCTTTGGCTAGTTTCTCTCTTACCGACATTACCCTTCAACGGCATTCACACACACACACACACAAAGAAGAGGCAAATAAATCAAAACACTAAAAATAGAAGAATTCAATAAAGAACTTTTTTCAAACTGAAGATTTACAATTATTTTCCCGCCGGCTTAACTGTCTGGCAGAAGGCTGTAAAAGTCTGGCACGCGCGAGGATAGAACTCACGATGAAGCATAAATAATGGCGCAGCTCAACTTGAAAAATTCAACATGATTTGTGGGGTTTGGTACGTTTCAACGTAGACAATTTGGCGTGGCTGGTTCGGCGTCCGAAAAATAATTGCACTATTCGTCACAGCAGTTTAGGGATTAGACTGTTTCGGCATTCACTGTCTTTGATAAAAGCATTGAAAACACTCAACTTTCAATATGACTTTTTATTCAATATAGGGGATTAAGGATCCTATTAAAACAGTAATGGAATAACAATGTAAATTAAATCTTAAATTAAAAATCATTTTTTTATTCTTCATATGTAATCTCATTTTACATCGATCATTCTGTTCACAACGCCGAAACTTTAATTCAGGATCCCTTTTGGTCGCTGAGTCATAAATAAAAAGCTATCCATTGTGTATCAGTTTGTTTCTTCCACGTTTTGATAAAATATTTGCTTCCATTTTGGAATAAAAGGGTTTTGACGACTGAAAAATATGAAGCTGCACTTAAGGAAATATATTATAAAAAAATACCTCCAACTGCTCTTTTTCTGAAATATAAAAATGCCTCTAACTATTCTTTTTCTTAAATTGGACTAATGGAGCTTATAACGACGAAGTAATAACTTAACTACTAAACGAAAGAGAGAGTGAGAGAGAAACATTTTACTATAACGATGTAGTAATCTACCGAAAAATTCTTATGTGGATTGGCCACGCTGGAACGTTGCATTTCCTGTGTTGTAGCTTTATTTAGTATCGAAATCTTGGTAAAAAAAATTTAGTATGGAAATCACGGTAAAAAATTTATTATGTAAATCTCGGTAAAAAAATTTATTATAGAAATCTCGGGAAAAAAATTTAGTACGGAAATCATGGGAAAAAATTTATTATGGAAATCTCGCGAAAAAAAATTATTATAGAAATCTCGATAAAACATTTAGTATGGAAATCTCGGGAAAAAATTTAGTATGGAAATCTCGGGAAAAAAATTTAGTATGGAAATCTTGGTAAAAAAAATTTATTATGGAAATCCCGGGAAAAAATTTAGTATGGAAATCTCGGAAAAAAATTTAGTATTGAAATCTCGGTAAAAAATTTACTATGGAAATTTGGGGAAAAATTTATTATGGAAATCTCGGTAAAAAAAAATTTATAATGGAAATCTCAGGAAAAAAATTTAGTACGGAAATCTCGGTAAAAAATTTATTATGGAAATCTTGGGAAAAAATTTATAATGGAAATCTCAGGAAAAAAATTTAGTATAGAAATCTCAATAAAAAATTTATTATGGAAATCTCGGAAAAAAATTTAGTATGGAAATCTCGGTAAAAAATTTAGTATGGAAATCTCGGGAAAAAAATTTATAATGGAAATCTCGGGAAAAAATTTATTATGGAAATCACGGTAAAAAATTTATTATAGAAATCTCGGTAAAAAATTTAGTATGGAAATCTCGCGAAAAAATTTATTATGGAAATCCCTGGAAAAAATTTATAATGGAAATCTCGGAAAAAATTATTATGGGAATACTGGGAAAAAATTTATTATGGAAATCACGGTAAAAAAATTTAGTATGGAAATTTGGGGAAAAAATTTAGTATGGAAATCTCGGTAAAAATTTAGTATGAAAATCTCGGGAAAAAATTTATTATGGAAATCTCGGGAAAAAATTAGTATGGAAATCTCGGGAAAAAAATTTAGGATGGGAATTTCCGGAAAAAAATTTTGTATGGAAATCTCGGTAAAAAATTTAGTATGGAAATCTCGGGAAAAAATTTAGTATGGAAATCTCGGGAAAAAATTTATTATGGAAATCTCGGTAAAAAATTTATTATAGAAATCTCGGTAAAAAATTTAGTATGGAAATCTCGCGAAAAAAATTTATTATGGAAATCCCTGGAAAAAATTTATAATGGAAATCTCGGAAAAAAATTATTATGGGAATCCCGGGAAAAAATTTATTATGGCAATCACGGTAAAAAATTTAGTATGGAAATTTGGGGAAAAAATTTTGTATGGTAATCTCGGTAAAAATTTAGTATGAAAATCTCGGGAAAAAATTTATTATGGAAATCTCGGGAAAAAATTAGTATGGAAATTTCGGGAAAAAAATTTAGGATGGAAATTTCCGGAAAAAAATTTTGTATGGAAATCTCGTTAAAAAATTTAGTATGGAAATCTCGGGAAAAAATTTATTATAGAAATCTCGGGAAAACATTTAGTATGGAAATCTTGTTAAAAAAATTACTATGAAAATGTTGGGAAAAAATTTAGTATATATTATAAATTTAATATATATATATATATATGTAATGTATGTATATATATATATATATATATATATATTATATATATAATATATATATATATATAATATATATATGTATATATATTATATATGTAATATGTATATATTATATATATATATATATATATATATGTAAAGAGATAGAGAATGAGAAATGTGTGCATGTGAGTGCAACTGTTATGTAAAAGTGAATATATATATATATATATATATATATATATAATGTTAGATTTTATTATGCAAGTCATTCCACTTTAAAATAGGTATTATTACCTATTATATTTGTAATTATATATAATCAAAAGAGAGAGAGAGAGAGAGAAAGAGAGAGAGAGAAAGAGACAGAGAGAGAGAAAGACACAGAATGAGAAATGTGTGCCTGTGACTGCAACTGTTATGAAAAAGTGAATAAATTAATATGAACATATTTTTTAATTTTACCTTCCTTTCCAACATCTGTGACAACTTTTTCCCTGGGGACATTTTAAATTAGATTATTTTGTTCTAGTAATCTTTCTTATTATATAGCCATAGTCTTGAAAATGAGAGTAACGATATTTTCTAATTATTATTATATTATAATTATTATTTATGCTCTTGGAAGTCAATTTAATAAATATTCGTCACCACAAAAACAAAATGCATAAAGGAAAGAATAATAGCAACCACTTCTTTCTTGACGGCTAATTCTTTAATGAAAGTCAGAGGAAACATTTTTACGGCCTTGGAAACATGATGAAGAAATCCTCACAGATTTTTGGTATTAGGTTCTCCAGAAAATAATACCCGATATTAGAATAAACCTATTGTGTAATAACATATCATCGCTGTACAAAAAATATTTTACCCAGTCGTAAAGATTTATTAACTTTATATCAATCTCTTTCAGAATTTAACGTAAAACCTTAGATACATTTAATCTTGAACAGGAAAAAAAGGAAGAGAGGCGTTTACTTTTTTGTATGTGTTCAAGCTTGGTCATATTGCTTCTCAAAGTGCTGCCAACATTAACAGAGCATGGGGTGGAGGGTGCACTTTTGATAGGACATTTTAGTACTAGCTTCTGAAGTTCAGCCGTGGGGATACGAGTCTTGAAGATCAAAGTAGTATAGGACGTCCTTCTGCAATTAACAATGAACATCTAATAAAACTAGTTTAACAGAACCCATATCAAAGTGTCAGAGAAATGTCTTAGATAATTAATGTCAGCATTTCAACAATATTGGAACAACGCAAGAAAATTGGCAAAGGGAAGCTACTCGATAAATGAGTTCCACACGATGTCATTGAAAGTCAGAGGTTGACGTTTGAAATGTGTTGGAATATTAACTTGTAATAGATCTTTTATGACATTCGAAAACGACGGGCCCAATGGCTTAATCATGACGAAAGACAGAAACACTCCCAAAATCCAAATTACTCCAACAGAAGAGTGATCTGTCACTAGCGTTATCCATTACAACCGTGCCGAGAAAATTGTTTGAAGAAAATTATTCAAAAAACATTAATTCGAATTGTAAATTGTTTGAATGAAAATTAATCGAAAGGACAATTATACTAAATGATAATTATTCTAAATACCTCTATTTGAAATACGTACGAGTCGATGCTGATTTACGTAAAACTAATAACGCCTTTGAAGGTTGGCATAGGGCTTTTTTGCAGCAAATGTCATCCCACAATAACGACACTCTTAGACACTCTTAAAATAGAGTAAGACTTGCAAGAAATCCACATAACAAAAGTAAGAGCAGATTGCCAAAATATCAAAATCCCTAACAAATACAGTGACGTAAAAGAAAAACTTATAAACATCGTGGAGTCCTTTAACGAGTACTCTTCAGCAGTTGGATATTTGCTTGAAGTATCATTAACTTGAGCTTATAACAAATCCGTTTTACTAAATTGTTTTATTAACGATATTTGTATTTCGAATAATTATCATTCGTGTATTTCCTCTTTTAATTTTTACATTTTTATTGCAATAAAGAATTTTTCATTTCGAATAATCATTTAATATAATTGCCCTTGCGATTAATTTTCGTTCAAACAATTTCAATTTGAATAAATATTTTTCAAATAATTGTTTTCGAACAATTATTTTCGAACAATGTTCACATGATCATTACAACTGTCTGTAATCTAACCAGAACGTCAGTGTAGACGTTTACTTCCAGGAACTGGGTGAAATATCCATGCAGAGTAGAATGCAACCGACACTGCTTAATTGGTGAGGTTTAATTGTGCTTCATGACATCGCCAGGATGACAGTGCAAAATATCGCCAACTTGGGATACGAGACTTTGCTACATCCACCATAACCCCATGTACTCTTGTCCACTGAATAACATTTGTTCAATCATCTTGGCAATGTTTTAAACCAAAAGATATTCTATTTCAAAGATGCAGAAATTGCATTCAAAGTTTTCATGGCGTCCAAAGCTTTACACTTTAAATTTTAGGAATAAAAGTTGATTCTAACATCGGACTTTATTTTGAGAAAAAACAAATAACATAAAAAAGAGAGAAAATAAGGATGTCAGTTCTCTTAACAGCACATAGAATGGTAAAAAAGCTTATGAATTAGACAGACAGACCTTAAATTCTTCTTTTCTGTTTATTATTTACATTACTTGGACTACTATCCTCATCTTTGTCGCCATATTTATTACAACGTTTCGGCCGTTGTACGCTCCGGCCTTCTTCCGGTGGTTGGAATGTCGAACTGAATCCTTTATTTCGCTCACTGTGTCTTTGAATACACATGACACAGTAGATAAAGGCGTTAGTTAGATCCAGTGACAGGACCCAAAGAGTGTGAGTTCAATACCCAGTTAAGGCAGTGGAGAACTTTCATAGAAAATTAACAGGAGATAACTGATAACTGACATCCATTAAACATAGAACGTGGAACTAGAACAGTCTACCCCAGTGAGCGAAATAAAGGGTTCAGTTCGACATTCCAATCACGTGAAGAAGGCCGGAGCGTACACCGGCCGGAGCGTACAACGGCCGAAACGTTGTAATATATATGGCGACAAAGATGAGGACAATTGTCCGAATAATGTAAATAATGTACGTAATACCTCATCTCAGAAATATAGACAGATTCTTTTCTGTTATTCCCCTTCGAGACGCGAGGGATCATGGTTCTCCACGATTTCCTATTTCCTATTATTTGTAGGTTTAAGTAACGTGTGCCCCCTTACTGTGCCGCCTTGTCCCTGCAATGTCATTCATTTACACATGCAAATTAAGCATGCCACTCGCACTTTTAGTCTGAACCTCTTGACTTCAGTATATTCCTGGAATTCAATTAAGAATGTCCTCGTTGCTCACATGCTTCGTCCATGGAAGTCTTAGCGTCCTTCTGTAGAACCACATCACTGTTAACTCAAATCTCTTCTTCATGTGTGAGAAAATTGTCCAGCATTGACTGCCATATAGAATCCTTAGACGCGGTGTAATGGTTAGCAATCTTGACTTGCTAGATCAATTATGACTGAGTAGTGAGTTCGATCCTCACTGGCTGTACCATACATACGTACATTGTGCCATTTCTAAGCTACCCATAGAAAATCAGTATAGATGTCTGGATTTTATGTAGCGGTTCTTCTCTTTGTTTCGTAATACACTTTATTAATTTTGGAAAGCATCTTTTACTATTTGCTATGGAGTCTGATATCAATGACATATTTTCTGTCAACTGTTAAAACATTCCCCAAATAATTGAATTCATTTGCTTAATATTCTTATCGTATTTCCGGTTTACTTCAGCTACGTGCTCTATTCATCGGATTCCGGAAATTCAAAGAGCCATACAATTAAGCAAAGATGGCATTTGAAGGCGCATCACAAGAAATACAAGATTTTGCTACACAATGTAGCAACGACTATACTACTTTAGTTATTGGTGTAAATGATTGAAAATGGATTGTTGTCACTTTCTGTAGTCATTTTTCTATTTTCCTTTTCTTTTTTTACTAAATCCATGCTATTTTGTTTTTCTTGCGACTAATTAAAATTTTACAGCGATAGACTTTTAAACCAAAATACTTCGCATAAATCTATTTAAAGATAAACACCGTTTATTTTTTTTTAAGTCAGAAATTTAACTCTGGGAAGTTGTTATCAAAGTGAAGCTTAGCATTTTCGATCGACGTTAAGGACTGTGAAAAATTACAGTGTTTATAAAATTCAATACTTTAGTTGGTAACGAACGTATCAAGAGGTTGTCTTCATTGTTATTGACTTGATTAGAAATTTCTGAACATTTTGTGCATCAATATCTTGTGTCATTTATTAGGGTCGATGCAGTGGACAGTTTGTAGCATAAACAGAACTAGTGAATAAACTTAAACCAAAACTTTATTGCACTTTACTCTGACTACTCGTCTACTGAAGGGTATTACAGAGTGCTTTTTATACATCCTAGATCTTAAGGGGAGGTAACTGATGATTTATCAGTACACAGTTGTCCTGAATATTCTGATTTCTAATACCTGTGTGGTGAAATAGGACCAAAGAATTCTAACCTACTCGTGGCTAAGGGACCATGATGTCTCGCCAGCCCAGTTGGAGTCGCCATTTCTGATTTAGATAAAAGCGCATGCGTGGTTCTAGTGCTTTTCAAACTATAGCTAATTTGCATGTGTGACCAAAGACCTGATTAAAAAGTGAGCTGCATAGATGCGTTGTGAGAGAATCTACGGATTTCTTATCAGTGTGGCTATCAGCTACAATCTCATTTTCTGTCTGCTTGACTAATAAAATCGAATTGCAATATTTTTAGGATGTCAATGTCAAATTAAAGACCTTATCATTAAGAAAGCTGTAATAATCCTTTTATCAATATTTTCATTCAGTTTTTTTTACCATTCTGAAGATCCCATAATTGCCGTGAGAATGGTTCAATAGGAAACCCTGCAGAAATTGAAAATCGCGAACCGTGTTCAAATTCCAGCCAACTTAGGTGCATTCAGTTTTACAGAAAGAAAAGGGATAAATCTATTTATTTCTTCTTAGCAATAGATTAGTCAATCGAGTCACTTTCTAATCGCCATAAGGTTGCCTGCTTGGGTCTTTTCTATAATTACTTTCATAGTAATTGTTCAGATGATTTCTTCTCTATGGCAGCTAGACTTTTTTATTTAATTAATCATCTTGAATAAGTTTGAAAATAAGTCTGGAATTATATATATATATATATATATATATATATATATATATATATATATATATATATATGTATTTGAACTTAATTTCAATACATCACGATCCAATCCTTAGCTATGATTAATTAATAATGAACATCTAATTTTCCTTTGTAATCGATTCCATCACGATTCTTCTATTAAGCTTGGCGAGTGATTATACATTTTTATTTCTCAAAGTAGAGCCTAATAGGGTTATAAAAACCTCGGAGAATACCAGTGAAATATCTTTAATGATTTCCAAGATACAACGGTTCAAAGCTTTGCTTTTCCACGATTTGGACAATTTTGCCCTATATATATATATATATATATATATATATATATATATATATATATATATATATATATATATATAGAGAGAAAGAGAAACTAACTTAAAGATTTTTAATCGTTGTGGCTATCAGCTACAACTTCATTTTCTGTCTGCTTGACTAATAAAATTGAATTACAATATTTTTAGGATCTCAATGTCAAATTAAAGACCTTATCATTAAGAAAGCTGTAATAATCCTTTTATCAATATTTTCATACAGTTTTTTTTTTTTACCATTTTGAAGGTCCCATACCTTAATTGCTGTGAGAGTGGTTCAGTAGTAAATCCTGTAGAAATTGGAGACTGCGAATCGAGTTCAAATTCCAGCCAACTTTGTTGCGCTGAGTTTCACACGAAGAAAAGGAATAAATCTATCTATTTCTTCTTAGCAATGGATTAATCAATGCAGTCACTTTCTAATCGCCATAAGGTTGCCTATTGTGTCTTTTCTATAAATACTTTCTGTAGCCAGACATTTTTTTTTTATTTAAGTGCAGTACAAGACTGGCATCGAGAGCCCATCAGTTTTCACTTGTTGCCTAGATCTAGCGCTAAATTCTATGATACAGTATCTTTTCTCACACTTCTCGCTTGTGGAACGCCCTTCCGGCTACATGCTTTCCATTCAACTTTAATCTCCAAAAATTTAAATGTAATGACAATCACTATCTACTGTCCTCCTGATTAACCTTTTCTTTTTCCGCTGATTAGTAATGTTTCTGTTCATATTTTTTCCACACTCTGCATCCCCTTGTGTCTTAGAGGCTTTACTGTTTTGCTTGAGGTAAAATCGATTAAAAAATAGCAGAGCAGACTGAAATCGTGAGATTTGGGTAGCAACCCGACTAAAAAATTGAAGAATCTAAAACTCAAAACTATGGAGAAGGCAAGGGAAAGCCCTCCTCTATCTTTCAAGAAGTTATAATAGATAATAAATTGAATATGTGAGTCGACATTATCGCCTAGTTTCTGAAAAGATGTGGTCTGAACATGATTAATGTCTAAGGACAAAATACCATTATAAAGACTAATTGCTCAACATTTAAATCATGTCAAAATGTCTAAACATTATTGCTGAAGCACTACGTAACGAATTTTATCACCCCTATGTGTCGGTTTTGAAATTCATTCAAAATCAATGAAAGCAGACTGAACACCTTATTCAACAAATTTCCTTTATTTCCATACTGAACACTTCCAAAATCACGAATTTCACTGTTATCCGCTGCATAATTTGTATCTATTATCAACAACTGTTTATCGAATACCACATTGAAATACTGATTAATTTAACGAAAATAAGAGCAAGTATGAGTTGCAGCTAATTCTGATGTCGACTTCAATAGTATCGAACGACGTCAATTCCTCTGGAGGTCACTTCTGAGAATGAAAAGAAAGCTGAGAAAAGGAGCTGAAGACGAGACACTCAGGTTGTTAAAAAGAATAGTATCGGTCGGAGAGAATTGACTATTTCCAGAAGACGAAATGATAGCCGTAAGAAAATGCATGGATTTTAAGCATAACCATAGGTGGATGTGTCTGTGTTCAATTTTGTTTCTTCGTTGTCTTCACTGGTCGGATGGCCGGAATCAACCAGATTCTAGTATCAGTATTAATTTGTCCTCAAATTGATCAGGAGTTACGACAACAGAGTTATAATTCCATCTAACAGTGTATCTTCTAATATATATATATATATATATATATATATATATATATATATATATATATGAAAATGTTTTTGAAGGTACAAAATCTAATTACAGAAATAAAAGTGTGCAGCTTAATATTGCAAGATATGTTAAAAGCGAAGAAACTGTTTTCTCTCCCGCTCTTCTGGCCTCTACGAGTGATTTAATTTAAATTAAAAACAGAAATTGTGTAATGAGAAGAAGAAGGGGAAAAATGGACACAAGGAGCTAGAAGCAAATGACAGCGAGCCCCAACAAACACACACGCGGTTTACAGAGGGAAGGCTTGCAGGACCCGATATAAAGTGCCTCCAGCAACTTGAGATGAAATAACGAGTGCGACTGGGAGGCACTTGATATCAGGTGCCAATTCAGATTAAAATAAACCCGTGAGTGTTTGTGGCTTATCCATTTGTCTCTGATCCTTGTGTCCATTTTTATTCCGCACAATTTCTGTTGTTTTTTAATTCAAGTTAAATCTCCGTGGAGGCCTGAAGAGCGGGAGCGGAAACCATTGCTTCTCTTTTGACATGTCTTGCAATATTAACTACATTTTATTTCTGTAATATATATATATATATATATATATATATATATATATATATATATATAGAGAGAGAGAGAGAGAGAGAGAGAGTGTGTGTGTATATACGCACACACACGAATATATATATATATATATATATATGTGTGTGTGTGTGTGTGTACACACACACACATGAATGGGTATGCGTGTAAGTGTGTATGAATTAATATTTGAATATTCTAGAAATTATGAGAATAGCAACTAAAATAATTAATTGTAAGAAAGTAGATGACATTTCCAAATCTGAATGATGGAAAAATAATGAATAAATCTGAAAGAAATTTTCTTGTAAGCGAAAAAGTCAGGCATTTGTACACGAAGATGGTATTTGTGTTTTGTGGTAGGTAGACGACAAATGAAATAATGATTTCTAAACAGAGAAAACCAAAAAAACATCTCTATTCTAAAACATACTTCTATATTCATCCCTTGTATAAATTAATTGAAAAGAAATACTAATATTTCCGTTATTATTTACTTTTTCATATTTTTTCAATAAAACATGAACCCGTGCACATGTTAGTACTTCTTATGTCTATTTCACAAAGTCGTTTCTTGCAGATTGATCACAAATTCTCGATTGTATTTAAATCAGGAGAGTTTCTGGGCCAGTCTCTAGTACTTTGATTTGCTCACTGGTAAGGCATACCAGAGTGTTCGTGTAGCGTTACAATTTTTGTACGTTTCCTTGGAGATACGGACATTGCAGACAAAAGCCGTAGGACAACTAATAAACAATCGAGAAAATAGTGTCTGGATGTGATATATATATATATATATATATATATATATATATATATATATATATATATATATAAAGACATTAATAATTTTCAGACCTGTCTGCCTGAATGTCGAGAAATCCTCATAGAAAATATATATCCTCCGACAGGATATTTTCTTTGAGGATTTCTCGGACATTCAGGCCGGAAAATGTTGTTTAATACTGTGTATTATAAACAGATCATTTACTTAAATATTTTTATCTATATAAAGAATGTTAAACATAAGAATGTCTTAAAATAATTGTCGGACTTTGTCCATTTCATATATATAATATATATATATATATATGAAATGGACATATAAATAAGTAAGCGTGTAAGTGTGTATGAATAAATATTTGAAGATTCTAGAAATTATGAACAAAACAAATATAAAATAATGATTTAGTAGAATACGTCATCTTGATTATGGCATCAGTTAAGGTAAACTTTATTCGAGGATCATCGAAGGTGCCATAAACATTTGTGAAATGATTGGAATTTGAGAATGGAAATAAATACTTTTTATATCAAATAGCAGAAGCCTCCAAGAAAATAATATTGGCAATAACACCATATACAATTTCTATTCTTCCCAAAGATGGAATTAAATTTTAATAGCTTGTGGAAAATAATAACCCCGACAATGTTTGATTCCAGAATTAAATAATCGAAGTGTATTTGTAAAGTATGCCATTGTAAGGAATTGATTTTCGTTGCAGATAAAAGGATGGTCTGCATAAAAGGAAATTAAATATAAATGCTTCGAAAGACATTGCGATATTATTATCTGTTAATCCATTTGTTAATATATATGGTACTAAATAAGAAGAATTTGATTATAATTTTATAATTATTAATAATATTTATTAATATTATTAATTATTATATTAAATATTATTTAATATTTAATTACAGTATTTTTTAATATTTAATAAATAATTATTTATAAATAATTATAATTTATAATTTTTAATTATTATTATATAAATAAAATAATCTTTTAAATTATATATATATTGTATATATATTATATATATATATTATATATATATAACCATTTAAATTTATATATATATATTATAATTATAAATTATTAATTTATAAATTATAAATTTATAAATTCATAATTATAAATAATTATAATTATTTATAAATTATGAATTTATTTGATTTTATTAATAAATAAATATATTTATAATATTATATTTTAATATTATTAAATAATATTTTGAAAATTAATATTATTTAATTATTATTAATAATTAAATTATTATATAAATTATTAAATTTGATTAATATATTTAATTAATCTTAATTAATATGGTAATATATATGGTATTAAATAAAAAGAGGTTTAAGGTAACTCCCTTAAAACATATTTATTTCTGCTGATGAAGAAATGCATATGTCACTTTGCGACATAGTCCCCTATTCTTGCATGTCGATACTCTTCTGGATTCGTTCAAAGACCTTTTCAGCTGTTTATAAATCTACGTCTAAACCGCTTACTTCTTTGGAGACACAACGCACGCAAATGATACATTATGTCTTGTGCAGATCCATAGCTGATGCCCACGTTTGCCGTCACTTGTGCAAACGTGATATTTCTGTCTTCCCTGATCAAGCCACCCACCCTAAAGTATTCTTCCGTGCGCAATGCAGACAGGGTGACCGGATCAGCTTTCGTTTGTTTCACTTGATGTTTCCGCTTTAAAAAGTTCGACCTATCTATACACCTTTAATTGATACATGCTGCTTGTTTCATAATGCGCCATCACCCGGTTTGACTCTTCTAGGAAGCGCACTAAGGTTTTATATTCCTCTAGGGTGGAATTACAGAGTATGTCTGACCTCGTTGCTTCCTACCACTTGACTGAACAATTGAATGCTGTGCGCGAACCAGCCATCAACATATGCGCACATGTGGCGTCTGGAGACAGCACCTACCTGTCCTTTTTTAACGTGTAACTGAAAAACAAAAATAAACGAGAAGAAAGGAGAAAACGTCAATTGCAAAAAGGACAGAATGCATGGTTGTTAGCAAAAGAGACAGTCCAACATGCAAATTACAGATTGGAGATAACGAAATCAAACAGGTACAACAATTTAGATATATAGTAAGCGTATTAACAGAGAAAGCATAAGGCACACTGGGATAGCGAAAAATGTCTTTCAAAAGCTGAGCAAAGTATTAAGATAAAGACCAAATATTGTCAGAAACAAAGAAAAGAGTGCTGAACTGTTATTTAATATCACTCCTCCTAGATGACACTGAATGCTGGACAATCTGTACACAGATGAAGAAGAGACTTGCAGCAACACATAATGAAGGATGCTGATAATACCATGGACCGAGCTACGACGAAAATCTGGAGACAATGACAACAAAAAAAAGGAAGCTTATTCTTAACATCAGGAAGAGACAGTTGAATTCCTTAAGGCACATAATGAGATAAAGATCTTTTGGAAAAATGATAATTACAGAACAGAGTGAAGGAAAGAGGGACAGAGGAAAGCAAAGAACAAACTACCTGGCGAGCATGAGTGACTGGATAGCAGGGAGATTGAAAAAGAACAAGTTATTCAGTGTTACAAAAGAAAGGAAATCATGGAGAGCCATGACCGTCCTGAAAGTATACGGTACAAAGAAGGAGAATTTCGAAATTGCTTTTATTTCTCATACGCCCTCGTAATTAAAATGCATTTAATTTCACTTCAGTCAGACCTTAACTAAAAACAATTTATCATTCAAAGGATATTATTGGATGTTTTTAGTTTCTTCATAGCCATATAACATTCTGATTCCAAGTATAATTAATAAAGTTTGCATATTTTCATACGTGGAATTATTAAAATAGCAGTGAATAGATATATCTACTTAATCAGGTCTCAATATATATGAGTATAAATACATCAAAATACATCCCTGCCCACCATTAGAATGTCTGACACTCAACTCCACGAGAGCACCTCTTTGCAGCTGCTCGGTCTCACATTGTCCGCTGACCTGAGATGGAGTCAATAGCTTTGTTCACCGCAAGGAAAGTTGGCTCCCTGTGCTGCGCCAGGAAATTTTTCTCGCCGGTGTCGATCCTTCAAATATACAAATCAACCATTTGCCCTTGCATGGAGTATTGCTGCCATACATGGTCTGGAGCTCCTTCTGTTTACTTCGGGGTTCTTGATAAAATCCAGAGACGGATATGCAATGTAATTAGCCCTGATATGGCATCTCGTCTGCAGTCGCTCTCTCACAGACGTGACATCGCCTCCCTCTGTCTTTTTTACAAATATGTTCACGGTAACTGCTCCGATGTGCTGCTTTCGCTGGTTCCCAGACTTCATGAATTTAAGTGTTCAACTAGGCTGGCATCTCGCTCTCACCTTTTCACTGTCGAAACTGTTAAATGTAGCCGTCTTTTCTACTCCAATAGCTTCATGTCTCGCACTTCTCGCCTGTGAAACTCGCTCCCCCTTTTCCTGTTTCCCTGATAGCTATAATCTCCAACTATTCAAATGTAATGTCAATCGACGTCTCCAGATGCCCTGATCTATCCCCTATCCTTCTCTTCATCCTTTCCTCTGTCACTCCTCTTTGCTCTCGCTCCAACTCTCTGTAACCCCTTGCGTGCTAGTGGCTTCCTGCCTTTCATTGGGGTGAAAACTTATATATATATATATATATATATATATATATATATATATATATATATATATATAAAAGTAAACTTAAATGTATAAAATCAAGATAAAAATATGTGCACAACACGCTTTTAATTCATTTATTTATATAGGTGAGTACATAAAACAAATATGTATATATTTTATATAAATTTTACAAAATTTGGGATAAGGTTCCTCACATCAAAACAAGGAAAATGTCCGCAAATCCTGGATCCTCTTCGACAGCCCATAGAATGTTCCCTTCGTGGTCAGACGTACGAACGGATCTCGGTCTTCCTCGATCCTTAGTTTGTGGTGACACGGATCCTTTCTCGGCAACGCGACGATAAACAGTAGCAAAGATTGAATGTCGAGGCTGCCTTCGGTCTGGAAAGGCAATCTGATACAGCCGTGCAGCCTCGCATCCATTACCATTCATGCGGTCGTATGTAAAAATCATATCTGCCAAAGATAAAACGGAACACTTCTCAGATAACGCATTACTACATGCGTTAAACGTTGAAGAGAGACGAACTACAAATGTAGACGAATGACTAATGTAGACTAGCCCACTCACAGTCATCTGCCGTAAACTTTCTTTATACTATTTTTTTAAACGGCATCACCCCAAAAAGGCAATATAGCCACTAGGGGTTACAGAGTTTGGAGGAATTAGGAACAGAAACATAAGTAATGAGGAGAAAGAGAAAAGAACAATCAGAAGGACAGTAGATAGCGATTGACATTGCCTTTAAATTTTTCCAAATTAAACTTGGTTGGTAAGCATGGAGCCGGGAATGAGTTCCACAAGCCAGAAGTGCGGGATAAAAACTGTTAACATATAAGTTACGGCTAAATCTAACTAGCTCATCTCTAAATTGATGAGATCTCGCCGTCGGTATTGGGTTGCGCTTAAATTAAAAAAATCTAAATGTCATTGTGAGTTCATCTGAACAATTACCATGAAAGTATTTATAAAAGAAAAAAGGCACAGAAGGGCAACCTTACGGCGATGGGCAAGTGACTGAAGCCGAACCATCAGACAAGGACCAATAATATTGCTGGATCTTCTTTGGATCAAGGTGCTGCAGGAAAATAGCAGGAACAGCGGACTATATATGGTAGCACTATTCTAAGCATGGACTTCGAGATATGCAAGATAAATGGATGTCAGTTGTCAGTTATCTCCTGTTAATTCCCCTCTCCAAGTTCTTCACTGCCTTAACCGGGTATTGAACTCACACACATAGGGTCCTGTCACTGGATCTAACTAATGCCTTTATCTATTGTGTCATATGTCCTTGAGGATATCTGTACATGAATTTCTGGGTATTATAAACCTAATGGAGTTAAGGCAGTGGACAAGTTTCAGAGGGGAATTAACAGGAGATAACTGATAACTGACATCCATTAAACATGGCACGTGGAACTAGAACAGTCGACCCCAGTGAGCGAAATAAAGGGTACAGTTCTACATTCCAACTACCTGACGAAAGCCGGAGAGAACAACGGCCGAAACTTTGTAATAAAGATGGCAACAAAGATAAGGACAATAGTCTGAATAATGTAAACAGTGTACGTTCATCTTCATTTTGAATTATGTTCATTTCTTGTCCTCTCTTGTCAGAAAAGTTTTCTCAGTTTCCTTCCTTCTATTGTTTCTCATCCTCAGTGACCCATTGTCTTAAAGGCTTTATCGCCTTACTTGGGCGTGAAATGAATAATAATAATAATAATAATAATAATAATAATAATAATAACGATTCATGGCGTTCTTAGGATTAAAATAAAAATAAACCGTTTCATATGAACAGAATTGTATTTACCGAAATACGTGGGAATCTGCTTTATATCTTTCGAACTAGCTAGCTTGTTAGCTATCTGTATGCCCCTCTTTTCGCCTATAAGTGGTTTGTTGCCTCTTTCCATTTTTTCTTTTCATATCACTCAACCTTCACTATAATGTCATCACTGGAAAAAAATTGCAATAAACAAGAAGTTACCATCAACCATTTTATTTAATGTGTACGAACGTTTGCGTAAAAGATAGGCAAACTTAAAAATGGCGTCGAATGAGGATGAATGCATTCTCCTGTACATCACATTGCATCTTTTTGGTTTGCCATCCCTGCCGTTTTTTTCCTCTTCGTGCTAGTCTCTGCATATGTGTACGTGAGCGTGCTTATAATTCCTTTTATTAAAATCTACAGGCGTTCGCCATCTTGTTATTCATATCTGGGAGTCACATCGTGAAAATTCCGCCATTAAAACCGTTGCCTTCAGCAACCG
Organism: Acanthosepion pharaonis; assembly: GCA_903632075.3. NCBI lineage: Eukaryota > Metazoa > Mollusca > Cephalopoda > Sepiida > Sepiidae > Acanthosepion > Acanthosepion pharaonis. The sequence goes on from CAHIKZ030001402.1 coordinate 1,837,839, forward strand.
TTGCGCAGACGCGTTCTGTCTTGTTGAAAATATGTCCGCCTGTCTCCCCTACCACACAAATAATTCCTATTTGATCGACTACAACTCACCATAGGCAGGCGTTTCTGTCATTTTAAACCTTATGTTCAGAAGAAAGAAGGTCAACTAAATCGATACCGTAAAAGAGGTGTTGTTCATCGGAGTCCAACAGGGCAGTAGTCAGTGCGGGGAGGCTCTATAGATTGGCTGGAAACCAGTTGTGTGTCCTGAAAAATATGCCAGGATGTGTAAATGACACTTTTATGATCTAAGATAGAAATGAATAATGTTTTTCTCAGACGAAAATTAATATTTTTTTTATTAAATTAACATGTGAATAAGACATATTATCTTAAATTCATCATCATTATCATCATCTATGTGACTGATCGTGGCTCTTCACAGCTTTCCTTCCTTTGTAGCACTTATTCACCATTCACCATACTTCAACTCCTTTTTTATCATACATTTACACAAGCTTGTTAGGTAGATTCCTCTATGTTTCCATTTCGCCTTAAATACAAGTATTGTTTTCTCATTGTTTGTCTTAGAAGTGTATCTTTCTCATACGGAATCTAAGCGTCATTTATGTTAACTGAATTCTTCTTGGCTTAAAAGGAATGTGATCAGTAAATTTTGCATTTCACCGATTCGGAAACCGGTCAAACTTGCTACTGAACATTATGCGTGATTTTAGTCTTTCTACAAAATTACATAGTATTTCGTCCAGAAGTTTCATATAATGTCATTGTAGAAAGATGTAACTGCAGATTGTAAGTTGAAGTACTGATTTTTGTAAGTGAATATATTCTTACAAGTTTATTATAGTAAGTACAAATCAACTAAGTCTCCGCAAAGGACGGTTTATTTTTTGACAAAATATCCCTTCAAGATGTTGGCGATTATGTCTTTCCACAGATTAATTTTCTTTGTTTCCTGTGAATTGCCATGATTTCTTGAGAAAGATCATGGATAAATATTTTATTGCCTTCTCCATGGTTTGGAATTGAGAGTGTTCTTTTTCTTAGATTGATTGCCTAAAGAACAGAGTCTGCTGTCCGCAGAAACTCATCGTCTGTTGTTCCAGTTTTTAAGAACTTTGGTGAACAGTCCGACCAATCAAATTATCGTCCTATTATCCTTCTACCTCTTTCGGGAGAAACTTCTAGAGGCCTTAATCAATGCTGAATTGATGCATCACCCTTAATCGCACGGCCTTTTCTCAGACAAGTAATTCGGCTTTCGTTTTACAGGTCAACAGCTGATGTTTTAACGATAATTACAGAAATAATCTATGATGCTCTAGATAAAAAAGGTGAAGTCTGGGCTGTAGCACTAGGCATCTCGAAAGCCTTTGACAGGGCCTGTTATTCAAATCTTTTCCACAAGCTGAAAAGCTACGGTATCTCCGGTCACATTTCTGTGTTGATCCAATCGTTCCTATCAAATTGTGAAATGAAAGTTGCACTAAACGGCCACCCGTCTACATCCTTTCGTACTAACTCAGGTGTCCCCCCACCAGGCCTCTATCCTTGGCCCTACGTCGTTTTAATCTTCATTAACAACCTTCCAGATCACATCAGCTCTCAACTTGGTATCTACGCTGACGACACTACGATTTACTCTTGCCTCGATAGTAGAACTGATTAGTCCGACAAGGTCAAAATGGTAGCCAATGACTAAAACGACCTCATGACAGTCGTTAAATGGGAGAAAAGTGGGCTTGTCAATTTTAACACCTCCAATACTAAACTTCTCTTCATTAGTCATATGAGAGACCCTTCTCTGCATTACATCAGCATGTGATACCGATTAAAAAATATCCGTGTAGAGATGAGAGGAAAGTGAACGATTAGTCTGGAATTTGAACTCGACTCGCTGTTTTCTGTTTTTGACCGATATGCATTACGCTATCAATGCATCAATTTAAATAAAGACGATAAACTTCATAAATAAAGAAGCTTTTCATATCCGTTATCTTTTTTATATATAGATTAAGCATTGCGTACCTTGCTTCTTATTAATACACGCCACTGCAGTGAACATCTGTTACATCGGCAATTCTCCATATGAAGCTAAGATGGATACCGTCGATGAGGCAGTGATATTGAACAGCGTGATTGCGACTGCTGCTGCTGCTGTTGCTGTCGCTGCTGCTGTTGCTGCTGCTAGTTTGTTGCTAATAGAGACGGACTAGATTTACCGGGAAAAGGAGGGACCGTCATTATAGTGAAAATTGCATATATTTGTTTGGTTTGTTTGCTTTTATTTTTTTAAGCTGGACCTTTTTTTACGCTGACGCATACAGTGTATTTGCAAGATGAAAAGAAAGGGTCTACATTTACACAATTAAGCAAAGAGAAAAAATGTCGTTAGAAACAAAGAAAAGGGTAATGAACGGTTACGTCATATCAATTTTCCTATATGGCGATGAATACTGGACAATCTCCTCACAGACTAAGAAGAGACTTGAAACAACAGAAATGTTGTTCTTCACAGGGATGCTGAGAATACCATGGACCGAGCATCTGAACAATGACAAAGAGAAAATGGAAACAAAAAGAGCATTTATACATAGCATCAGGAAAAGACAATTGTTTCTATAACACATAATGAAAAAAAGAGGGCTTGAATATGATACTACGAGATTAAAGGCAAGAGGGACAGAGGAAAACAATACATAACCTACATCGAGAGCTTGAGAAAATCGATTGCAGAACAAGTTTTAGCGGGGATGAACAAAAAGACAAAATTTGTCTGTATTTCTGAGATGAGGTATTATGTACACTATTAACATTATTCGGACTATTGCCCTCATCTTTGTCGCCATGTTTATCACAACGTTTCGTTGTACGTTGGTTGGAATGTCGACCTGAACCCTTTATCTCGCTCACTGGAGTAGACTGTTCTAGTTTCACGTGCCATGTCTAATGGATGTCAGTTATCTGCTGTTAATTCCCCTCTGCAAGTTCTCCACTGACTTAACCAGGTATTGAACTCACACTCTTTGGGTCCTGTCACTGGATCTAACACCTTTATCCACTGTGACATGTGTCCTTGAGGACATCTGTGTATAAATTTCTGGGTATTATAAACCTGATGTCTTCAGCAACATTTTAACAGTGCTCATATTGCAATTTTTGCTGTTATCATTTCATGCTTTTTTTTTTACCAGAGCTCATATTGCAATTTTTGTTGTTATTATCGCTTTTCTCTGGCACTCCTTATTACTGGTTCCCATATTGTATTCATTTCTATGCTTGGTTGGCTCAGGTGATTTTTGTGGCATAACATATGTGCTGATTCCTTAAGTTTACGAATTTTCTAATGATGTTCATAAAAAAAGAATTAAGCTAATATACATGTTGAAAATATATTTTATTATTTTCTTCTATGTGTTGTGTCCATTCAGGACGTGGGCAATCATGGCTCTTAATTTCCTTTCATTTGTACCCTTCAGTAAATGTATTTTTGATATCTCTCATAATCCCTGTTCTGACAACTATTTACATAAGATCGCTAGGTAGGTAATGATTTACTTTCCTCTCTCCCTCTTGTTTTCAATATATCCTATGAGTGTTTAATTCTATAAACTCTTTTTTAATTGTGTGCTCTATATTTTCAACAGTTTCTTTTAATGCTATGTATTCTTTTCATTATGTGCCGTGTCCCTTCAGGATGTAGGTAATCATCGCTCTCCACAATTTCCTGTACCTTGTTGCTCTTAGTAAATTTTGTCATTCTGATATTTCTCTTAATCCTTGTTCTGCCATCCATTTATTTAAGCTCACCAAGTATGTTATGCATTGCTTTCCTCTAACGCAGTTTCTCTCTATCTACCCTGCTAGTATCAAATTTCCCAAGTCCTCATTCCTCGTTATATGCCCTAGAAACCTCAACTGTCTTTTGGTGATGTTAAGTATTTGTTTTCTTTTTGGTTTCGGTTTTCACTAAAACATTGTAGTTGCTTAGATATTCGGTTCAAGGTACCCTCAACAGCCTTTTGTAGAACGATATTTCTGCTGTCTCAAGTCTCTTCTTCATCTTTGCAGAGATTGTCCTGTATTCACTGACATATATGAAGACATATATCGGGTAAAAGTACAGTTTCTTTGTTTGTATCGAAGATTTTTTTCTGTGTCTTAATATTCTGTTTAGCTTTACGAATGCATCTTTGGTTATCCTTATTCCTGTTCGGATTTCAGTGTCACCGTTTCCGTCCTCTGTTAGAACACTTCCCAGATATTTCAATTTCTTTACTTATTCGATTTTGCTATCTCTGATTCTTAATTTCCATTTTGGGTCATCCTTTTGCTAAAAAATATGCATTCTATCTTTTTGTAGTTGATTTTATTAGTTTTTTTTTAGCTTTCCTTTACTACCTTCTGTAAAAGTTTTTAAATGACCATTTTATTCTGGCAAAGGAAAATGGTTGAAAGAAAATAGTCATAATAAAAATAATATCTAGATAACAAAAACACTATTGTATTATGAACAGTTTAAAGTTAAACATAACACAAACCTAATTTGTGGCTAACGCAGTTGCATTATTCCTACAAAAGACAGGCAACGATATTCAAACAGCGATATAAGACAGGATTTTAAAGTTATATTGAGTTTTCACACTATCTGTACTAATTAAGTGATAATTGTTGTTAATATCATGACTAAAACGTAATTAGTTGCACCCTGTCATTTGTGCAACGAAACATTTTATTTTTAAATATACGTCGTGTAATGTATATGAAACCTCGTGCATATAACAGTTTTTACAGTGGTACTCGAACAAAATAGAAGAAAATGAAATATTTGCAATGTATATCTATAATTTTGATCCGGATGTGTGACAAGATATTCGGAAAGTGGTAACATACAATGAAAGATTAAACAGATTATGGTATAATTTAATAAAACTTGCATAATCGAATACTAATTGCCGAAATATACATTACACTCGCTCACACACACATTACTTCAAAATGGACAATTCGTCCGGCGCAACTAAGAACACTTCGTAAAGAAAATGTGGTCTTGTGTCTTGCCGTTTGAACCTGTGTGCTTTCTCTCTCGACTACGAAAAACATCACAGTAAACAATGAACAAAAATAGGACCTCTGTTTCAAATACTCTAAGTGAAGGCGAAAATCATATTGAATAAGTTGGAAAATAACCCTGGAATAATATATATATATATATATATATATATATATATATATATATATATATATATATGAACTTAATTTCATTACATCACGAGTTTCTAATCCTTAACTGTGATTAATTAATGATGAACATCTAATATTCGTTTATGATCGATTCCATGACGATTCTTCTGTTAAGCTTGGCAAGTGATTATGCATTTTTATTTCTCAAAGTAGAATTAAAAAGGGTTATAAAAACCTCGGAGAATTCCAGTAAGATATCTTTAATCATTTCTAAGATACAATGGTTCAAAGCTTAATCAAACAATTGGATAATTTTGCTTTTCAACGATTTGGACAATTTTGCTGTTACACCTGGCCCTATATATATATATATATATATATATATATATATATATATATATATATATATATATATATATATATATATATATATATATATATATATATATATATATATATATATATATATATATATATATATATATATATATATATATATATATATATATATATATGTATGTATGTATGTATGTATATGTATATGGAGAAAGAGAGAGAAAGAGAGATAAACTAACTTAAAGAGAAGAGAGAATTACGAGAGAGAATAAATTAAATGAACTAATATTCAACTACTCTGTCCCTACACAGAGTTTCATAGAAATATTCATTCGCCAGGGTACTTTTTATACTAAAAATATAATTTGATTGAATTTCATCATTTTATATCACTTTAATATCTAATTCCTTCAGTGGATCCAGTCTTTGTAAAACTCAGAATAGAGACAAATAAGTAAACATTTAATTTGTTGTTATTAATAGTCTATCTTTTATATTCTGCACTTAAATTAAAAATACCGCTTTCTTTAAAACTGTTATCTTCCAGAGAACTCCTTTCTTGGCGCAACATAATCCTCAGTCTATCATTAAATCATTATAGAAACAGTCAATAGATATAATTTCTGTCACTGAAACACTGTTTAAAACTTGTTAATGCGATGTTATTTCGAGACGTTATATACCATACCTTCACACATCTTGTTCTGTTAACTTCTATATATTCTTGAGAAAGACAGCAGAAAGTTTCTCCTTGCATACACCACGGATTAGAATTCATAGTTTTCTTAGTCTGGTTGATACCGAAACCTAGAGAATCTAGTCTAATCTAAAGAGAAAAGTTGCTGTTTTTATTAAATTAAAATAAATAGAATTCGAAAGATTTCTAAACGTTGTGTCAAATTCAATGGAAAATGCTAATAACAAGCTATTCCTTTGCTTATATTCTAGACGAAATAAATACAGTTGATCATGAATAAAATTACAAAGCAAATATTTTCTTCATAATTGCCTTTCCTTATTCGGTTGACCGATATAGTATTTAAAAACATGATGTTCAAAACTAGGACATCTTTTTTTAAAATCGAACGTACCTTTCAGGTTCTTTGCAACAGATAACATTCAGCATATGAGTTTCTGTATCTAGAGGAATTAGCAATTCATTCAGATTTTTTGGATATTTTTCTCGAGGATTTTGGCACTTCAAAAAAATAAAGAGAGAAAAAAGTTCCTTTGATAGCTCATCTTGTCTGGAAGTGCATTAGATGTTATTAACACTTTCTGCTTTTATCAATTCATTTTGCTGCCTTACAGTTTATTGCAAATAAACTGTGTTCGGGAATTTCAATATTCCAAACGAATATGAAATTAGTGCTATATTTTTATGACGTAAATCGCTATTTCTATGGTTGTCTATATTTCTATTTCTCGTGTTTATTTACATAAACGTGTTTACATTTATTTGCTTATTAATTCAGATTTCTTTCTAGTATTACTTTTTAATAAAATCTTTGAAAAGATTCTGAACATGGCCGTATCTGAGCGAGATGACATTTATTGGCATTTATAGATCAATGCAAAGTCCCCATAGACTTTAAAATCATAACGTGTAAAAGAAAATTATTTAACCGTGCTTCTCGCGTTATATTGTGCTATATGTAATTCAGGACATTAATAGAATTTGCTAGATTACTCAGATTTATAGATCAATTATTTCTCTTCTTCCATATTTTTTTGGACTACTATTCCACTTGTTATTTTTAAATTCTGGACATTTGAAAGTTTTGAAAAGAATCGACGTTAAGCGAGCTTATAGTAATAGACAATATAAAAGTCGGACAAAACTTTGGCTACGATTCACGTAACTATGTTAAAATGTAGTTTTCTTGTGAGGGAAGAAAAAAACTGAACAAGTCAGAAATGCCTTTTAAAAAAATCTACTACGTGGCTGGTCGTGTTTAATTATAAAAAAAAATAAGTAAAAAAAAAAGGTGGTTACTTGTTCGAAAATGTCATCGATTACAAAAGAATATATGTCATAGATTATGCAAACTACGACTTAATAAAATCGGAGGGCTATACACAATTATATTCCCATAAAGGAATTAACTCGTGGCAGAATATATCACGAAGATTTAACAAGAGCCAGAGAGCTCTGAAAATTAGTAATAATTTCGCGCCTGTTTTCTAGACAAACAAGAAAACTATCTTCACTTCATCCCAGTAGACGTGTTCTTTCAGGCAGAATAATTAACTAATCAAAGGGTTTTAATTATTTTTCAAACCCTTGAGTCTACGATGTTGCAGTCCTCGCGAAAGTCAGTAGTCAGTAGATCAACTCGCCTCAAAAAACTTATTTGCTACCGCAGTAACTTCGAAGAAACACTGCAGACTTTCCACTGTATATCCAGTGTATAATAACGTAAGAAATACCAGATTCTGTTTGAGTGTCTATCATCCTTTCTTAAAAAATGCCCCTAGACAAGGTTTCCTTAACACACACACACACACACACACACACACACACACACACATATATATATATATATTTCCTTAACATCATATGCACACGCTTTTGCACGCAAACATATATACATGCAAAATACTTCTTAAATAAAGCGAAACTTTGAATGCTAAATAATAGTTCTCCAGAAGTTTACATTTTTAGAAATAATTTTTATATACCAGTTATTGTTTAATTCTTGATATATACATGTTTACCTTTGCTATTTATCACATCTACAATTTCCTTTTCCCATTAGTTTTTCGTATTGTTGGAATTCTCATAGTGGAGGCAAAGTTAATGGAGTAATTTAAATACTCATTAGAAAGGCTGGAGAGGGGATAAATAAAATGGTACAGATAATCGTTTCCCTACAGGAATTATTCGACATTCATTGACCGAACATTTAACATTACTGTCAGTTGAAATTATAAAAAGTCTTTCTTTTTAAATACTTTTTTCTTTCAAGAAAAATAAGTTTCTAAAGTCCATTAAGTATAATAGCTCTTGCTTTCAGAGTTCAAACGAAAAAATGTGGAAGTGAAAATGTTAGTCTGAATAATTTTACCGTGTAATGACAATACATTACGTCAGAACTTAAAAAAAGAACTTACTAATCCCTATAACAAAGCTGCTTATTTCTAATTCTTAAAGGTCATTTTATAATATCACTGTCTAATACTGGAACTAGGCAAGAGGATTAAAGTGTTGGTTAGTGAATTTGGTGATATAGAAATTGTGAGTTCAATCTTTGAGCTGGGTGGTGTATACATGAATCCAGTGGAGAGCGGGCAGTATTAAAAGTAAAAACTAAACGAGGTATCGCTATACATAGCCAGTGGAAGGATAACGTGTTTCAGTGGGAATTTCTGTAGGTTGCGCTTATCGATAAACACCTGATGAAGAACGGAGTGCAAAACGACTGAAACGTTGTGACAAAATTTAAAAGAAATATCGAATGTAAATAGCGTAAACAGCAATATTCAAGTTCAGATTTAATAAATTAGGCAACAAAAGGCAACATAGACCTACACAAATAACTTGTACAAAACAAAAGGAAAAACAATGTGGTCACTTGTTCGAAAACGTCACCGAATATAGAAGAATATGTCATAGATTATGCAAATTACGACTTAATAAAATCGGCGGACTATACAAAATTATATTCCCACAAAGAAATTGGCGCATAGCAGAATATATAACTAAGATTTAACAAAAGACAGAGAGCCCTGAAAATTAGGAATAATTTCGCGCCTGTTTTTCTAGACGAAAAAGAAAAACATATTTACTTGAGTCGTTCTGATTTCGGTGAACGTGTTCTTTCAGGCAGAATAATTAACTAACCAAAGAGTTCTATTTATTTTCAAACCCTTGAGACTATAACGGTGCAGTCATATCGAAAGCAAATAAAAATTTAGTCTGCATCGAAAACAAATAAAATCTAGTCGGCAACTGAAAAATCCCGTAGTCAGTAGATCAATTCGTCTCCAAAATCTTAATTGTTCCCGCAGAAACTTCAAAGAAACACTGCCGACTTTCCACTGTCTATCCAATACGTACAAACGTTAAAAAAATACTAGCCTTTGTTCGGATGTCTCCCATCCTTTCTGAGAAAATGCTACAAGAAAAGGTTTCCCTAATATATATATTTTCCTAATAGTATATTCATTACCATTCGCGCGCGCGCACACACACACACACACATATATATATATATATATATATATATATATATATAATACTTCTGAGATAAGGGAAAACTTTGAACGCTAAAGAAGATTTCTCTAGAAGCTTACATTTTTAGAAATAATTATTTATGAACCATATATTGTTGATATATACATATTTACCTTTAGTATCTTTCTATATTTCTGAGATGAGTTATTATGCACACTATTTACATTATTCGGACTATTGTCCTCATCGTTGTCGCCATATTTATCACAACGTTTCGGCCTTTCAGTATCTGTCTATATTTCTGAGATGAGGTATTATGTACACTATTTACATTATTCGGACTATTGTCCTCATCTTTGTCGCCATATTTATTACAACGTTTCGGCCGTTGTACGCTCTGGCCTTCTTCATGTGGTTGGAATGTCGAACTGAACCCTTTATTTGGCTCACTGGGGTAGACTGTTCTAACGCCTTTATCCACTGCGCCATGTGTTCTTGAGGAGACGGGGCACAGTGGATAAAGTTGTTCGTTAGATCCAGTGACAGGACCCAATGTGTAATTTAAATATTAAACTTTGGTCTCTACAAATGGTAAGAAATCAAGAAAAACTAACGATCCACATGTACTAATGGTTACACCAAAGATAAGTGCACTATACCAAATATGTATGCATAATAATATCAACCAGTGAGGGTATTTTTCTAGACATTGAATAATGAATGAAAAATATGTACCTGCAGTATGTGGGCGATCCTCGATCTCCGAAACTCATTATCATTTTTAACTCGGAGCAATATGCGTTCCACTAATATCTTTCTCGGTTTATATTCTAGTATCAATGTATGCAAGCTCATTAAATAGGTTGCAATGTATTTCCCTCAATTTTTCAGGCATTCAAGAAATCTTAAGTGTTAAATTTTCTAAGCCTTCTATCCTTATGATGCATCACAAGAAATTCACTTGTCACTTTCTGATCGTGTGTATAAGCCGCTCTTTTGTTCCAATTGTCTTCCCTGTGGTTTAGCTATTCTATCGATGATATTCTCAGTATCGTTCTGTAGAGCCATGTTTCTGTTGCCTCAAATCTTTCCATCTGTGAGGCAATTGTTCAGCATTCATTACTCTATAGAAGCATTATTATTACATATAAGTTACACACTCTCTTTTTTTTCTTTCTAACAAAATATATCTGCTTCTTTGTTCAGCATTTTGAAGGCATATTACGCTGTTCTAACACGACTTCAGATATCTGTCACATTTCCGTTCGTCTGTCAGCGTCGTTGCAATGTCGGTTTTAATATTTCTTAAAATGCAAGAATATAAATTCAAATGAGATTTAAAATAGAATTTTTTAAGGGAGAAAGGACTGAGAACAATGATACATTAACTGTTCATCTGATCATACGTGGGGTCTGGTTTTTTGTAGTGTTTCAGTTTTAATCATTTTTTCTTTTAGATCGTCTTTCTGTTTCTCTTCATTCTCAGCCTTTTAACCCAATACTCTCTCTTTTTCTTATTGTTCCTATTCTTACATCTAATTCTCTTTCTCTCTCATCTCCAGCAAATTTCTGTTTGCTCTTTTCTTTGATTTAATTTACTGATCACCGTCGCGGTGTGTATATCTTTTCATTTTACATCCATTAATTTCGCACCCAATAAAGTCCGACACTAGATTTGTTTGCTGATTAACTGTTTCCTTTGCAATCGGGAAGAACTTGAATTTATTCTATACTGAAGGCCAGTGTGGGTCGGTCGTTGCCAAACTGTAAATATTAGATGGAGCCAACGAAGAAGGTCGATCATATAAATAATGCTGACCTATCTCTAAAAATAGTATCAGGTGTCATTGTTTTGTTACATTTAATGTCACTTGTTGCCTTTAATTCGCGGTGAAAGATGAAAAGCAAAGGACTAATTAAATGAAGTGGAAGACAAAAGTAAAGATTTCTTTTTTATGGCCGACATTGAATGAGAAGAAAGAAAAGAAAATGGAGACTGTGTCTACAGTGAGGTACATAAATTATGAATAACAAAGAGAAAGTAAGTAAAAGTAAAGAAAGAGGAGGAAAAAACAGAAGAAGAAAAAGCAATAAAAATAACTCGTAGATATATAAAAAAAAGTAGCTTTGCACAAAGAGGAACACAATGTGTGATAAACAATTTTCTGAAGTTCTTAAATTAAATATTTTTATTACCCTAATCTTAAACGGAATTTGAACCGGGGTGTCACTGCTCCCTGGTGTAAAGCAGTGAGTAGTTCAGAGTATCCCGAGTTTTTAAATTAAAATTATTTTAAAGAAAATGAGATTTAAAATGAAAAAAATGTGGAACGAAAATAGTCACGTATCGCTCTTACCTTTGAAGTACAATGTAAACCGGATATAAGAGAGTTTTCGGGACCGGAGAAGAAGTCTCTTATATCCGGCTTTCTCTTATATCCGAGTTTGGTCTATTTTATATACATTAACACAGGCTCTAATTTAGGACCAGAGAAAATCTAACTTATATCCGGGTTTCTCTTATATCCGGGTCTCTTATATCCGATTTACACTGTATATACATTAAATTTGAAAAAAGAGGAAAACCATAAAAACATATATTTTCTTTATGAATGTTATTATATATGTTGTAGCATACCTATGGACGAAAATGGGTATGTCTCCATTCACATAAATACAGTAGTAAACACTGTATGTTGGTCTGCAGTTGGAAATTCGTCTCCCGCTGGCAGAGTCTCGTCTCGGGAAACAGCTACCCGACCCCGTTTTATACGGGGAATTTTTGGCCGAGCCTACGAGCTCGGATATCCCACATTAAATTCGGCCTTGTGCCAAATTTGACCGTGAGGGGCGGTTGATAGATATTCTCTAGTTGGAGATTCGTTTCCAGAAATGCTGGTCAAACTCTGTGCCTTCGCTCAGAGAGGATCCTCAGACGAGGCTATGTCGAAGGGCAGAGTCTCGTCTCGGGAAACAGCTACCCGAACCCGTTTTATAAGGTTTCTACGGGGAATTTTTGGCCGAGTCTACGAGCTCAGATACCCCACATTAAATTCGGCTTTGTGCCACATATAGCCGCGTGGGGCGGTTGGTAGATATCTTGCAGTTGGAGATTCATTGACTCACTTCTGGCAGTTGCCTACTTCTAAGCGCCGCTGGTGAATCTTATATGTGTTGTTCTTGTCCTAAGTATTATCGTTCATTACCAACCTTCATTTGATTATTCTATACAGCAACCTTCTCTTGGTTACAACAGTATATATTAGGGAATTAAATATTTTTTTTTTATTTTGGAATTCATTAGACGAGTTTGGTGTTCATTCACCACAGTTTCTTATGATTTAATGTTAGTATCTGTTTTTCTTACATCAACGAAACATATCATTAAATTTCACCTAGCGGTCACAAAAGTGCATTATAGGGAAGTATGGTGGCGAGGTCATAGAAATGTTGAAACCAGCACTTTTAATATTTTGAGGTTTAGTTTTCTTATGTGCGATGACTAACAGATACAATAATAACAGGAAATAACTGTGATAAAATGTCCGTCACGTTTTGATGATGACACCATTCCACCACAACGTAAAACTTTGGAATCAGCTGACAATCCCATTAGTTAAATACGTTAGGGAGTAGATCGGTGGGCGTCACGCTTTGATAGATTCTTGTGATGTTGAATCACCAAAAAACAGATCAATGAAAGATCGACACGAAAAAAATGACTTGTTAGAACCTATTTTAGAGCATGAAAGCGTTGATTGTTAAAGAGTATAATATAGCTGGCCGCTTGTATTCGACGATACGCGTCTACTAGTGCGGCTAGCCAATCCCTATGTCTAACGTTTGCTCAGGCGCATTTGTGTTTACTTAACACGCATAGAGGCCCTCTGTGGTTTATACTGCAACTATATTGAACAGATCTTAGTTACAGTTTCTGGGAAAGAGCGTGTTATCTAGTGTGATCAACAATTTGAACAAGACCAGCATACTTAAACCCTCGGGCAGGATGACTTGAGGCTTCAGCTATCAACGGCCCCCAAGTGTTGGTCAACCCATGATATGGTTTTCATGCGCTTTGCAAAGGTGCCGCACGCTGGGATAGACTAGAGCGTCTGATAACATCAGGAAGTCTTCTTCCTGATAAATCGACCATAGTGAGATTTGAACCCGGTTCACATGGTCTTAATGCGAATATCTTAACCACTCACCCATTGTTGAAGAGTAGCTATTCAAGAATTAGATACTAAAGAAGAGGGATGCATATATTTCGTCAGACGTTATATATATATATATATATATATATATATATATAAAATATTTCTTGCCTTGGCCAATGTTACACTTATGTATATGTAAAGATCGATTCGTTTTTTTACGACTTATCAACCTTTGGCAGTTTATTTAAAGCCTGAAAACAACTTGAGATTGTAAGAATACAAGTTCTACTAATTAACCCATAGCTAGTGGAGAAGAGATAGATTCATAGCTTTCCCAATGGTATTTACGTGTAAATGAATATAAAGGACCCGACTGGAATTGAACCTAGATTCTCCGATTTCCAATTCTGAGCCGCTCTCCAGTACACCACATGCAAATCCAAGCTTACAACATCTGATATTCCCAAGCGACCACCCATCTAGATATTAACCAAGATCAACGTTGGTTAACCGCTAACCGGTGTTCCAACGTGATATGGCCGTAAACCTTTTTATAACTATCTGTCCGGAGAAATATATTTTCCCTTACTTGTACTTTGTTATTTCCGTTTTGTTATTTATCCTCAAACCTCACAAATAATAATCATCAGCTGTTGTGAGTCCTCTGATTTTAAACTCCTTCCATGCCGACTATGACTGTCCTCTACTCTCCTTCGTATTACATACAAAACCTTCTATCTCATGCCTCCATCTTCTAAGTGAACTTTTACTACTCTATTTGTTATCCGTTGCATGTCAATCAACTAACCATTTTGTTCGTCCTCTTGTCTTGGCTTGTCAACCGCCATTTTTGTTGCTTATTCAATTCTTTGATATATTTTGCTTCGGTTTACTTTCATATTCATTTTCGTTTCTTTCTCATAAATCTTTTTGCCGTGATGTCCTTTTCTATTTAAAACTGCATATTTCTAAATTTATTTGTAAATGACTATTGTTTAGTTTCCATGTTTTAAACAGGCACATCATTTATGCAAGATCATTAAATATGTCGTAGAGTATTTCCCTCAATTTTTCTGACATTCAAGAAATCCTGAGTGTTAAATTCTCCAAGCCTTCTATCCTCATGATGCATCACACAAATTTCAATTGTCTCTTTCTGATTGTGTTTATAAGCACTACTTTTGTTTCAATTTTCTTCACCGTGGCTTAGCATCATTCTGTAGAGCCATGTTTCTGTTGCCTCAAGTCTCTACATCTGTGAGGCAATTGTTCAGCATTCACGACTCTATAGAAGGATTAGTATTATATATAAGTTACACTCTCTCTTTTTTTCTTTCTAACGAAATATACCTGCTTCTTTGTTTAGCATCTGGAAGGCATGTTTCGCTATTTTTACATGACTTCGGATTTCTGTCACATTTCCATCGTTTGTTAATGCAATTGCAATATCACTTTTAATATTTCTTAAAATGCAAGAATATAAATTCAAATAAAATTTAAAGTAGATTTTTTTAAGAGAGAAATGACTGAGAACAATGATACATTAACTGTTCATCTTGATCATACGTGGGGTCTGGTTTTTTCTAGTGCTTCGGTTTTAATCATTTTTTCTTTTAGATCGTCTTTCTTTTTCTCTTCATTCTCGGCCTTTTAATCCTACACTCTCTCTTTTTCTCATTTTTCCTATTCTTACATCTAATTCTCTTTCTCTCTCATCTCCAGCAAATTTCTGCATGCCCTTTTTCTTTGCTTTCGTTTACTGATCGCCTCAGCCGTGTGTATATCATATGTTCACTAGGATATTTTATTCTCTCAGTTCTTAACATTATTTTGTTTCTTTTATATCATTTTATGTCATTTTATTTCCTGTTGCGTATACTTTAATGTTGTGCCGATATAAATTATCTGCCCTTGGTAAACGGATGACAGTTAGCTCCATTTTGGTGGTGGAGAATGGTGTAGACTAGAAATCTTTCTTTTCCATTCTGTATCGTTGTGTCATATCTTTTTCTTGACTAGTCATGACGCTGCACGAAGACGTCTTTTTTCCACTGCGTACCTGTCTCCATATCATGGATACATGATTGACGCTTTCATCTCGTTCCCTTTTCAGAAGTTGCATCAACTTTCCTCTTAAATGTAGAAAATTTGTAACTCTTTCTAATTTCTGTTGCCTCAAGCATCTTCTTCCTTGGTGAGGAGATCGTATACGATTGACTTACAATAGAAATGTGGAATACAATTGTTGAATCAAAGACATCTAGTACAGGATAGATTCGAGAGAGATTAAAACGGGAGAAATTAAAGAAAAAGGGGACTCAAATCATTGCAAGTCGAAATCACACCGCCCTATCGGCTGGGGCATCAGCAGGTGGGTAATAACCCCACCCGCACCCCCATCCCAAATACGGCGTCCTGGGTAAGACGATAAACTACGTGCAGCAGCAAGGATTCTGATCAGGAGGTTTTTAGAAGCATGGAAAGACCTCTTAATTGTTGGTGTTTCCAGTTGCACCCTGACCCGGGGTGGTAGCATCCGTTAGGGTCCCAGCTATGGGCATAGAGTTAACCCCCATACTGGGTTCAAAACACTATGAAAGTGTAAAAATGTGTCTCAATGCCAGCAATATCTTTTTAAGAAAAAATTATGATCAACAATTATTAGCAGAATACATTTTTGAAGAAAAAAATATTACGAGCAATATATTTTTGAAAAAAAAATACTAACAATACGTCTTTGAATGAAAATATTACCAGCAATACATTGTTAAAAATAAATAACTCATTGGTGTTGATATAGTGTAAAACAAAACAAACCAAACCAAACCAAGTAACAGTTTATTACCCTTTCAAAAATTCGTAAAAATTATTGCCTTCGAATATAACTAAACGCTGCGCCTAATTAACACATAATTATGTAAAAAACATGATTACCAGCAATAAATTATTACAAGCAATACATTTTTGAAAAAATATTCCCTGCAATAAATTTTTAATAAAAATTACTTGTAATAAATATCCTGTCAGCATTAAATAACCCATTAATGTTTATATGCGTAAAAACAAAACAAAAGAAACCTTGAAATCACAATAAAATGAACAGAATAATCAGTAAAAGGAGGAAGGAATGGAAAACTATTTCCTCGAAAGAAAGGAAAAAAAGTAACAAAATCAGACGAGAAATTCGACCTTCGGAGAATTGTTATCGCTGCCCTCATTGTTGACTGACCATCCTTTTAGAAATACAGCCAATATGCACCAATGTCATAGCACGAGCCACGTAAGACATTAGGAACATAAGGGCTCTACGTGTGAGATATCTTATATAAATATATATATATATATATATATATATATATATATATATATATATAGTGCAGGACATTTTATAAAGCCTGTTCCTTTTAAGGCTAATACATTTCACCTCCCTAACCACCATCTCAGGCAATTCATCTGACTGAATCATTGAAATGTAGAAATTCTTTATCAATTTTTAGATCTCTACCCACCATATGAGGTAATTTTGGATTTTGTTTTTAATAATATATATATATATATATATATATATATATATATATATATATATATATCGATTTTTGTTGTATATATATATATATATATATATATATATATATATGTGTGTGTGTGTGTGTGTATATCCTGGATTTTGTTTTGTAAAATAAATAAATATATATATATATATATATATATATATATATATATATATATATATATATATATATATACACGCATGAGTGTATGTGTGCGTGTATTGGTGTGTATAAATGTAAAAAATGACTGATTAAATACAGTTAACCAAATAAATATCTTATTAAAGTACAGCATTTTGCACTTGAAAAATAGACATTAAATTCACATCAACTAAAATTTATCTGAAACGGTTAAAATTTTCTTGAATTTAGTTCACGGATTCACGTTGCGTAACAAGACGATAAATGTAGTAGGAAACACGTCTGCAGGAAATCTGATTCCAAATATTAGAATTAGGAGGTGAGTTATTTACTAATTATTTTTTTTTTATGATTAAAAAATAAGAGGAAATTTTTTTAATATAACAAAATTGCTCAATCTTAATCTATAAGAGTTACCGGTTCTGTAAATAAAGCGCATGCGTATTTAACATCAAGTCAACAGTTAAGTATATCTGCTTATTTTACTGGCGACATATGCAAGCGCCTCTTGGCACTAATTATTTTCTGTTTTAGAACTGCTTTTTTAAATGATGATTTATCAGTTCCACAACATATTTCACGAAAAACCTTATATTATCTTTAATGGTATGTGTTATATTTCCTGTCGTTGAATTTTTTACATCGATTCCTTTTACTAAATTGTGTGTACGTATATATATATATATATATATATATATATATATATATATATATATATTTCAGATATTGGAGGTTATCTACATTAAAACACAGCAACCCACACTCAACAAAATTACATTTCAAAATAGTCAAAACACATTACATTGCATCTACACATATGATTCTGTTGTTAATATTTCGTTCTCTCGCGTGGTATGACGTCATAGAATCGTATCATGAATTTACGACCTGCGTCTGCTATTACGCGACCGTTATCGTTGCATAGCGATCTTCTGTGTAATCATAACAGACTATCATCTTTGCTGGTGAATATCTTTGTTTAAATGTCAATATAACCCCTCTGAAAATGGCCTGTGTGAGCTGAATGCTTAGATCAAGGAACATCATAATAAAAAACTATTCAAATGTTGGACAATTTTTATCTTTATTTTAACACGAAATTAAAGCAACTATACGAAGTGATTTCGTGGTAATTTTTTTTCTTTTCTGTAGATACATTATACAAAAACTGTCACAAATATTATATTTTTCCGAGCGCTTTCAGCTATACGAGGCGGGTACAAAAGTAACTGGAATCGTTTTCTGTGTGACAGGCCCGTAGTAATTTAGACTTCCACGGCTAAATGCCAGTTGAAACAACCCTCAGGCATTAGTGTTTTAACTGATGTCATCGTGGGAAGACGTACAGCTTCGTGGTTCACATTTGTTTTGAAGTGCTTCATGCCTTTTCGTCTATTTTTACCATGGCTGAAAGGAAGGAGCAGCGTGCTGCTGTGAAATTCTGTTTTTGCTGGGGAAAACAGCAGCTGAAACAGTTGTCATGCTTAAAACAGCTAACAAGGATGCTGCTATGAGTAAAACAAAGTATATGAGTGATTTGCACGTTTTAGGAATGGTCAATTGTCGCTGGAAGACCAGTCTCGTTCAGGGCGACGTTTAACCTCCCGAACAGTTGAAAGCGTCATTAAAATTCATGAAATGATCTTGGAAGACCGTCGCCAAACAATTGACGAACTTGTTGATTTGACTGGTGTGTCTTGGAGTTCATGGCAACGAATTTTGATTGAGAAATTGAGAATGAAAAGAGTTGCAACGAAAATGGTGCCTCGCTTGCTCACGGACGATCAAAAGCAGTCACGAGTGGATGCCTGTGGTAAACTGAAAGAACAGCTGGAAGCTGATACAGACCTTTTTTCGAAGGTGACCAAAGCTGGCGCTATGGATACGAAAGTAAAAAAAAACGAAAAAAAAAAGCGCGATAAATTAAATAAAGAATTTGTTCCTTCTGGTCAAACTGTTAACAAGGTTTTTTACATGGAAGTTCTGAAGCGTTTGTTCGACAAGATGAGATGAAAGTTTCCTGACCTGTGGCAAAGTGGAGGGTGGTGGTTGCATCATGACAATGCACCAGCGCACAGCGCCTTGAGTGTGAGACAGTTTCTGACCAAGAATGGCATGACCCCCACTTCGCCATCCTCCCTATTCAACCGATCTTGCCCTCTGCATCATTTTTTTGTTCCCCCGAATGAAGTAAGTCTTTAAAGGTTAAAGTTTTGCAGATGCGGAAGAGGTTAAGAAGAAAACGACGGAGTCATTAAAAAACATAACTTCACAAGAGTTCCAGGAGTGCTTTGAATAGTGGACAACACGTCTGGACCGCTGCAGTGCTTCAGATGGAGAATACTTTGAAGGTGATAAGAATATAAACATGCAGCAATAAATGAATAAAATTATATGACACAATTTCGGTTACTTTTGGGTCCCCCTCATACATTTAGCCAACATATGAGAAATTATATAAAAAACTTAATATGTATGAAAGAATGGTCGCTGCCTAAATATATATATATATATATATATATATATATATATATATATATATGTGTGTGTGTGTGTGTGTGTGTGTGTGTGTGTGTGTGTGTGTTACATATTTGGCATGAATATAAACCAAACTAGGGACGTTCCATCCTGACCAAGCGGAGCTCGGACTCATCGATCGCGATGAACGAATGTTCCTTCAGAATGCCTTGAGCACATATTAAGGTATAAACTCCACCCAGACCTCAAATGGCACACATACGTAGGATCTCTTGCTAAAGATGCTGGAAAAATAATCGGTAACCTGACTCCTTCCGCTAGCCTCTACATCTTGAAGAGCCTGATCTGACCGAAAATGGAGTACTACTGCTATCATATATGAGCAAGTTCTGTCCAGTGTTCACTTCCACTCTTGGTAGAATCCGAAAGCATCTTCACGTATTTTGGGTGACGAATTTTTTCCTAACCTACAACCCCTTTCTCAGAAAATATCGTAAGTCTGTCAGTGTTCTATCGCTATTTACGTGGAAAAGTACATTCTAACCTTGACGGCGAAGACCATCATACCGCCCTCATGGTTCGCCCATATTCTCTTTATATTCCATTGGTAAGTTGTAAGTTCTATTCGAAGAGCTTCTTCCCCCAAACCGTTGTTTTATGCAACCGACTCCCAAGGGGATGCTTCCCCGATCACTACACTCAACCTGTTCAAATCTAGGATGGACCGTTATCTTCCTCCCCCATCCCCATAAAGTGTATCACTTATATTGTAGAAATCTAGTTTGAGTGGCACTTGGGCCTTGTGTTATCTATGCATGAATTAATGAATAAGAGATACTAGAGACAGGGTATATCTTTTAGATATTTGATATCTGTCTCGGCAGGGTTTGGGTTAGGGATAATAACAACAAAGTTGCAATATGAGCTCTGGTAAAAACATGCAATGATAACAGCAAAAAATTGCAATATGAGCACTGGTAAAAATGGTTGCTGAAGACATTAGGTTTATAATAACCAGAAATTCATGCCCAGATGTCCTTAGGGTCACATGGCACAGTGGATAAACGCGTTGGTTAGATCCAGTGACAGGACCCAATGTGAGTTCGATACCCGGTTAAGTCGGTGGAGAAGTTTCATAGGGAAATTAACAGGAGAAAACATGTAACTGAAGAAGGCCGTTGTAATAAAAAAAAAAATAGACGTTGTGATAAATATGGCGACAAAGATGAGGACAATAGACCGAATAATGTAAATAAAATATTTGATATATTTTCTTTTGTTAAAATGGCTGAGAAAAGATCTGTCGAAAGCGCTAAAAATAGTTGTAAGGATCATGGACAATTCTCCCAGTAACCATTAGTCTTTTAGTTTGAAAAGTGACGCTATATTAACAAAATATTTCTTGTCAGTCGTAATCAACGACACACAAATGCATACATATACAGGCACGCGCACACATGCACGTACACACACATTTTTGCTTATATCTACCAGGAGTTTCGAGGATTCTGAAAAAAAACCTAATCAGGAGACAAAGATATTTTTTCTTTACTTCCATGTATCAGATTTTACATAATAGACGTTTAAGTATAAAATAATTGAATCATTTTCTTACAAATCTTAATATTTTACGTAAGCACATTTAAATTTATTCGATATTTAGATATATCGTGATAATGCTACCGATCTCCCAAATGGACAGAGACTGGTCAGCTCGAGGAAAAAAAGAAATAACACCTATCTTAAGTTTCCGAAAGAGATTACATTTTCCACAACAAAATATCAGTCAGATAACTTGGTAACATGGAAGGTAGTTTTAAAAAAGGGATAGATTTCCTTTCCTTTCATACATCTTCAGGGATCACGTGATGATCCCATCACGTGACCACTGTAACTATGTAGATTTTCTTTTGTTGTCTAGTAAGGATTTCAAAAGACAAGGTAAGTTACACTGCTCTTTACCGCACTGACCAACAGTCAATTTCTCCACAGATATCAATGCGGCTTTTACTTATATGATATGTGTAACGAATCATTACTATTTTAGAGAGACAGTCAGAGTGGTTTTTATGAATAAATAGTTTTTTTTTTGTTTTTTTTTTTAAGCGTTTCAACCAAAGCAAGGCGAGAAGCCAGTAGGACGCAAGAGGTTACAGAAGATTTGGAGCAAGATCAGATAGGAGTGATAGAAGAAAGGATGAGGAGAAGGGTAGTGAATAGATCAAGACAACTGGAGATGTCGATTGACATTACATTTGAACAGTTGGAGATTATAGCTCTCAGGGAAACTAGAATAGGGAAGGGAGTTCCACAAGGAGAGGTGCAAGACATGAAGCTATTGGAGCAGAAGAGACGGCTACATTTAATAGTTTCAACGGTGAAAGGGTGAGAGCGGGATGCCAGCCTCGTAGGGCGCTTGAACTCATGAAGTCTGGGAACCAGTGAATGAAGCTCCTCGGAACAATTACCATGAAAGTATTTGTAAAAAAGACAGAGAGAGGCGACGGCCCGTCTGTGAGAGAGTGACTGTAGACGAGATGCCAGAACAGGGCCAATTATATTGCATATCCGCCTCGGGATCCTATCAAGAACTCCGAGGCAAACAGTAGGGATTCCAGACCATATATGGCATGCAATATTCCATGCAAGGGCGAGTTAATCGATGAAGTGTAATTTTAAATCTGCACATCATCGATCTATCTATATGTCTTTTAATCTAGTTTTATGTTCATTATCTATCTATTTTGATAGTTATCTATCTATAGAACTATGTTTATTATCTAAATCTGTTCATTATCTATGTTCATTATCTATATATAGATCTATGTTCATTATCCATCTGTCTATTCTCAGTCTGTTTATCTATCTATCTATCTATCTATCTATCTATCTATATAAGTTTTATATACCGTACCAATGAACACTAATGGATATGTTCCAGACCTCCTAAATACGTTAGACACTATTGTAAGTGGAAGTAATATGCTGTCTACATAGTCCACCACTAGCAGTGTTATTCCTATTTCACATCGCGAGAGAGTATTGTATTTTGTTGATGCTATAAAGATTACCATTTCATTTCCAACCTTTGTTTGGGTTATTCCTCATTCAGTAACCTTTTCTAGATTACAACAATAAGTATGTTCATTATCTATCTATCTCTCTCTCTCTCTCTCTCTCTCTATATATATATATATATATATATATATATATATATATATATATATATGAGGGGGTGCGTTTGTGTTTATTGACTTATACATAAATAGTTGAATAGCGTTATACAGATATCCATATTTTTGATTGGTTACTTCTGAAGTAATAAAATTAATAGTTATGGGAGAGAGGTTTTTCAATTTCTTCATAGTTAACTTTCCAATCCACAGTGAAAAGACCAGAGCTAATAAACTTCATGGCCGTAAGACATTTTCGGATTTCTGTTGGACAAAATTGACTTTTCCTCTTTTAGATTTTGCGAATGAATTCAGTCCGAAGCAGCTGCCGCTGTCCATTTCGTCATCGTTAGGTTACTGCCAAGTTGATGACCTAAGCAGAAGGTCATTTGAAAGGGGACATTTTGAAACGTAAAAAAAAGCAGATTAGATGGCAAATGTCCATTTCTGGTGATATCTGCGGCCGGATAGAGGAAAGCGACCTGGAAATGAATGTGTCAAAATCGGATGTAGAATACCTTTGCCTGGAATTGCGTATTAAAAATTGGATTTTATTTATATTGTTTTCACTTTTTTTTGTGGAGGGAGGGAGAAATTTCCGATAGACATAACCATTTTTAATAGAGATGCTGATACGATGTTTTCCTTTCTTAAAATTCTCAGATCTATCTATCTATCTATCTATCTGAATTTGTTCATATATATATATTTGATTCTGTTCATATCTGTCTATCTATTTGAATCTGTTTATATCTACCTACGTACTTACCTACATATTTATCTATCTATCTATCTATAGTATTTACATTAGTCGGACTATTGTCCTCATCTTTGTCGCCATATTTGTCACAACGTTTCGGCCGTTGTACGCTCCGGCCTTCTTCAGGTGGTTGGAATTTCGAACTGAACCCTTTATTTCAGAGGGAAAATTAGCAGGAGACTAACTGAATTCCATGCCAAAACATGGATGTCAGGAATCTCCTGAAAGTTTCCCCTGCGATCGACTTAAAGGGTTCAGTTCGAAATTCCAACCACCCATGAAGAAGGCCGGAGCGTACAACGGCCGAAACGTTGTGACAAATATGGCGACAAAGATGAGGACAATAGTCCGACTAATGTAAATACTGTACATAATACCTCATCTCAGAAATATAGACAAACTATCTATCTATCTATCAGAATCTGTTCAAATCTACCTTCCTACTTACTATATATATATATATATATATATATATATATATATATATATATTTGTTTCTGTTCATATCTATCTATCTATCTATCTATCTATTTATCTATCTATCTATCTATCTATCTATCTATCAGTAGGGATTAATTGATTACTGCAGACTCATAGGGGACTAATCTGAATTTAGAACCGTGAAGAACGGAACGGGAATCTACTTTTTTCAATAATCCTGTCAATTCGCAGATAAAGTCTCTGGAATGTCTAAAGGGACACTGCATTATATAAAGATATGAGCTTATGAAACTGAAAAAATTAATCAAGAGAGATAAAGTGAGAATATGTCTCTCTCTCTCTCACTCACGTATACATATTTTTCACTAACTTATTAAACAATACTTGGCCAAAGTTCAATTCAAGAAGCAGGTTAGAAGTTCAGCTTAAGAGGAAATCTAGTAAAGATAGTGTTTGATCCTAGCCTTGAGGTTAAGATTATATCGGACGGGGAAGCATACACTTGGGTGACTGTTCTAAAAAGTACCAGTTATTGTTCGAATGTCCCTGTGTAAATGGAATGGCCGGTCTGTGAAGTTATGAAAAGGTGAAACAGAGAAATTTAGCTAGTTCTACCATTTGTCCTGGAGATAGAGGCTTGTTATTTTTCGTCTGAGGGAAAGGGGTTGTAGAGTGGGAAATTATCCATCAAACCTAGCTTGGATGTGTAGATAATCTTGAACTCTATCAATGCTAAAAAGTGAGGACTGGACAGTTCCATGGTAGTGAGATTCAAGTTTTGGTCTGATATGTAAAGATACGATATGGTAGGAGGAGCCAGGTAATTTCTGAAGCGATACAACAAACCGAAATTTTATCAGCATCTTCAGTGATGGATCATATAATTGCATTTTCACTAGGGAGCTTTTGAAAAAAGGGACCTACTTAGGAGTAAACTGTTCATCAGGATAAGCGAAAATTCAGGTTTTGCTCAGGGATGATTGATTTTAGTGGTTTATATTTATATTAAAGTTACGTCATAGAAGAGATCTGCACCCAGACTATGATCATTTAGATATTTCGATATTCACGCATAGAACTTTATTAAAGACCTGAGTATGTTTTTAGGCAGATCATTAATATAAAACAGAAATTTATTAGGACAGAGATGAATGCCTCGGTTAATATATTCAGGCCCTGCAAAAGTAGGTATGCAGCAAGTAATACTATTAGATAGATTTGCATAATCAATAAAATACTTTTATGTGTGATAAATTAATCGTGAGTAATCTCCTTTTTTGTCTGATTACCTCCCTTTAGTGAACTCTTTCGTTTGTAGAGGCCAATAAAAGTTCACTACGCTGGTATCAATTATTCTAAGCAGAATAAAGCTTCCTTAAGCCTACTCTTGATCTCTTTTTTATTACATTATGCACGGATTTGCAAACAAATCCACACGAAGGGCATACTGAAGGGTTGAACTTCATATTAGACCGATATTTATTGTTAATTCTTAATTCTCTCGGGTGGTTGAGACAATTCTTTTCAACGTTACTTATACCTCGGTAGCGGGTATTTCTCTGTGTTCATGCTTGAGAGATATCTTCAGGCCATCTTTATTACAAATCAACCATTCGCCCTTGCATGGAGTATTGCTGCCAAATATTTGTCTCAAGGTCCTTGATAAAATCCAAAGACGGATATGCAATGTAATTAGCCCTGGTATGGCATCTCGTCTGCAGTCGCTCTCTCACAGACGTGCCGTCGCCTCCCTCTGTCTTTTTTACAAATACTTTCACGGTAACTGCTCTGATAATCTGCTTTCGCTGATTCCCAGACTTCATGAATTTAAGCGTTCAACCAGGCTGGCATCTCGCTCTCGCCCTTTCACTGTCAAAACTGTTAAATATAGCCGTCTCTTCTACTCCAATAGCTTCATGGCTCGCACTTCTCGCCTGTGGAATTCCCTCCCCATTTCTTGTTTCTCTGATAGCTACAATCTGCAACTATTCAAATGTAATCGATGTCTCCAGATTCCCTGATCTATTCCCTTTCATCCTTTCCTCTATCACTCCTCTTTGCTCTCGACCCAAATCTTCTGTAACCACTTGCCTACTAGTGGCTTCCTGCCGTGCTTGGGGTGAAAAGCTTAATATATATATATATATATATATATATATAGATAGATATATAGATAGATAGATAATGAGCAATACCTAATGGAGTTTGCTACAGAGGAACACCGAAGAAAGCGAGAAACATCATATTATCTGGCAATGCTTTAATATTTAACCATAAATTTTCGGTGAACAGTTGCAGGCCCTAACTAAGAGTTTGAAGCATTCTCGTCATTATCATATATATATATATATATATATATATATATATATATATATATATATATATATATATATATATATATGTTTCTCTAAAAAATGACTGATAAGTTACATCCGTAACACTTAATTGGGATTTTCTTGTATGCCTTCAGGATACTTCTTTTTTGAACTTAAAATTTATAGAAACTGGTTAAATTATTATTTGCTACAAACGCCTTGTAAATCAATTTTCATGGATTCCGAAACAGAAGCGTTAAAATACATAAACCCGTACACGCACTACGACCAATCATTTGACAGATTCTAAATCCTATTTGCGAACAATCAAAACTGCTCAGCGGTGCTAACATTCCATATCTACCTACAAAATATAATATCACGTCAACAAACCAATTCTTCGCAGCACCTTAACACAGTAGCACCAGACTAGCATTTTAGTTTCAGCCTAACACTCAGCTAATCACGAAAGTTCTCGTAAATGAAACGATAAATGTTATTTGTAACAGCGTCTACAAACATTTTTCTTTGTCAATTCTCACATTTAATATTCTCAAAAAGCTATCATACAACACACCTGCACAATCAAATATTTGTTACACCCACAATGGTAGCATCTGTTCTCAAACAAACGAAGGTAGTATGAATAATCCCCTCGGACCAAGCTTCTCCGATTATTCCTAATGGATAAAGACTTTGGTTAGATCCAGCGACTCGTACCCAAAGAGTTGTGAGTTCAATACCAGGCCACAACAGTGGTGAACCAAATTTTGGAGAGTTGAGTTAAAGGGAAATAACTGAGACATCCGGAAGAGATATGACATGTGGAACTAGAACAGTCTACCCCTGTGGACGAAATAAAGGGTTCAGTTCAAAATTCCAATAACCTGAAGAAAGTCGGGTGTACAATGGCCGAAACGTTGTAAATATAAAAATGAAGATGAGGATAGCGGACGAAATAATGTAAATAATGCAAGTAATCATAATACCGCATCTCAGAGATATAAACAGAACTTAAAACTCCATAGAAAAAAAACTCAAAGAAACATCGTCAAAAAATTTACTTATGAACTTCCTATCAATAACAGTAAAATTCTATTCCTCGATGTTCTCGTCGAATCCAATAAAAATAAATTTATTACTTATTTATTACTTTATATTACGTATTTATTACTTTATATTACTTACCTGTTACTTTATATAAGAAACTAACAGAAACAAATATAGTGCCATCTCAATAATAATAGCTAAAGTCCATTTACAATTTAGTGCTGATAATAAACATCTGATTTTATCTTGACGCACACTATTTCTTAAGGAAATCAGCAAATTAAAATAAATTTCTTAAGGAACTCAGCAAATTAAAATAAAAATTGTTGCAAATGACTGTTAGATTTGCTGAAGGTGCTCAGAACGAACACTCATTCGGAATTTTTTCTGCACTCATCTTCCTAAGTGCAAAAGATCTCTTATACGCCTTTAAGAAAAATTACATTATAAAAAAAGAAACTTAGCAAAATTATCGTGTTAGTTATTTGCAACGGAACACATTTTAGATGTATTTTTTTAGTTTTGTACGTAATAATTTTATAGGGAGAGCAATGCATAATTTGTTTCCGAAGATTACATGTCACTGATTTTTAGCCGATTCCAAAGAAGTCGATAGATTATACTCACTTTCTTCAATGGGCATATGACCGAGTGGTTAGAACGCTCGCATTCTGTCCATGAGATCCAGGTTCGAATCTCACTATGGCCGATTTGTCAGGAAGGGGACTTTCTGATGTTATCGGATCCAAGCGTTCGACAACTTTGGTAAGTGCCTGAGAATCATATCACAGGTTGACTCAAGTATTGTGAGTGAAATTGGGTAGACGGGGCCTGTCGATAGCTGTGCTAGCATGAAGTCACAAGTCATCGTGGCCGAGGGCTTGAGCGTACTGGCCTTGTTCAAATTTCTGCTCACACTAGATAACACGCTCTTTCCAAGAAACTGTAACTAATATCTGCTCAGCATATTTGCAGTATAAATCACAGGTGGGATATGTGGGTGTTGAATAAACACAAATGCGCCTGAGCAAGCGTCTGCAATAGGGATTAGCTAGCCGCCCTAGTAGACGGGTATCCACGAAGACGAGTGGCTAACTAAACTATACACCCTTCAAAAAATAACTAAAGTAATAAATTATAACAATAAAATATAGAATGGCATGCAAGAGTTTGGTTTGTTTTACAGCATATTAACCACAATGGGTTATTTAATGCTGACAATTTTTATTTCTGGTAATATTTTCCTTCAAAAATGTATTGCTGGTAATAATTTTCCTTCAAAAAATGTACTGCTGGTAATATTTTTTTTTACAAAGTATTTTCGTATTAAAACCTAATTTACACTTTCATTATGTTTTGGCCCGAGTTTGGGGGTTAAATATTTGCCCATAGTTGGGAGCCTAACAAGCGCTACCACTCTGGGTGAAGGTGGGCCTGGGAAACATCAGCAATTAAGAGGTGGTTCCATGCCCCTCAAAACCTCAGAGGCCTTGCTGTTAGACGTAGTTTATCGTCTTATCCAGGACGTGGATGTAGTTTATCGTCATACCAACCAAAAAAAAAAAAAAAATGATGAAATCTTCAAGGACAAGAATTGTGTTGTAAAGCATTGAATCTAAAATATCATTTCTATAGCCGAATAGTTATTTCTGACAAATCATTGTAGAATCGAAAATTAAAAGAATATAATTTCTCTTACTGTTAGTAATGAATGCAAATCTCTATCTATAAAAGACAGGATGTGTGTGTTTGTGTAACGAATGCATGGCCGCAATTTTCGACGGATTTGCACCAAAATTTACATGCATATGCTCCAAGTTAGCGGAAAGGCCAAGACCGACGTTGCATTTCCCAACTCCCATCGATAGTGGAACTAATCGATTTTTTCGTGCTTCTACGGTAGTTTTCATGTAGTTTGCGGCCATTTTCTACTGGCCAGAGTGAGAGCCTATAGCTGGCTGCCACGAATAGGCAGGAAGATTCTATTGGCCAGCGTGAGATCCAACAGCTGACGGACACGAATGTGAACTAGCATGCTAGCAAGCAAAAAAAATCGATAGTTGCATTCGTCACAAGTGGGAAAATTTAAATCTGCATGGCGCTTTACTCCAATTGGCGCATTCGCTTGCTTAAACTCAACATTGATTCTGATTCCGCAGAACTGGGTTGGGTGTGAAAAAGTATTTGTTGTTAACATTCTTTTTTCATTCGGTTTTTCCAGTTACGTGTCCTTTTTTTTTTAAAGCTGATCGTTTTGTGTTCATTTTGTTTAGTTCTTTTTTCGTAACAGATTTAATGTTTAGCATAAAGCTTAGAAAAAAATCGCAGTGTCAGATAGGCAAGAAGTAAGGCATGTAGCAACATCAGCACGGCAAAGAGCACTCCTTTAAAGGTAAGGAAGGGCAAAAATATTTTAAGTCAAGTGATAGCGATTGCTGTATGAGTTGTACGATTTTTGAATCAAGCACGGGCAACGCTGGGCCATGCTGCTAGTAATACAATAAATTAAAACTAAGGTGTGGAAAGCAAATAAGCACACAAACAAATATTAACCGTTAAAATTAAAAGAGTGCATAACGTGTGAAAACACGTACATCGCCTGTGACCGATCTAGAAATCTGGCTTGTCTTTTTAAGCGAAAACGGACCATTCGTTTCTGTTTTTGGTGTTAACAGGATGTGTTGAAATATCCGCAGGAAGTTAGTGATTATTGCAAAAGCGATTTAATATCTGCTTTTTTCCGGCTGTAAAATCTGCTTGCTTTGTTCTCGTCGCTCCATCGATGATAATCTTACATATTTTGGTTTTATAACCTTTTCGACTCATTCCCTTCATCCTAACCGTTTGAAGGACCTAGTTTAAATTCACCATGTTCAAGGACAAATAGAGGTACATATGTAATACCATACAATCAGACAACGGGGTAGATAAATATATGTAGATTTAGAAAAAAATGCGGGGGGGAGAGAATATCTCGTAGGCTAGAAGATAGAAATGCTAATCGAGAGAAAAAAAAAACAACATAGATAGATAGATAGATAGATAGATAGATAGATAAGAAGACCGGTAGGTACACAGGTAAAATTGATGAAAGGAATACATATATCTATTTATACATAACGCCCTCTCTCTCTCCTTCTCTCTCTCTTCTCTCTCTCTCTCTCTCTCTCTCTCTCTATATATATATATATATATATATATATATATATATATATATATATATATATATATATAATGTAAATCTATTTAAACTCAGTGGTGAAAAAAAAAAACTGAAAAGCCAAATTTTCAAACAAATTGACAGAGATAGATAGATAGATAGATAGATAGATAAGAAGACTGGTAGGTACATATGTAAAATTGATGAAAGGAATAAATATATCCATATAAACATATATATATATTGGAAAAATAAGAAAGAACCAGAAACCTCCGAACAGGGTGAAAAAATCATGCAGTACCTTAAATTTCTGGTACAAAGAAACAAAAACCAGCAAGTGATAAGTTAAAACGAAGAGGACTCAATACGCAAAGGTAAAATAAATCATAATGAGCTAGGTACTACCTACCTAGGTTTCACCACATGGGATCATCAGGGTGAGCCAGTTTATTTGTTATATTATTGAAATTATATGAAATTTAAAAAAGAAAATAGCGGGTTAAACAGTACAAAATTACAATACTTATTTGATACTTTGTAGCAATTCCCTGACGCATTTTAATAGCAACCAATCTCTTCGTAGCTTTTAATCAATGATTTACAAGTTTCCGTTGGTCTTTTGCTCTATTCGTCTTTGCATATTCCCTTTAGGTCCAGGATGTTTTTCGGAGCTCTTTTATTAACTTGAACTTTTAGTAAACGCCACAAATTCTCTATTGGATTCAAGTCTAGAGACTGTGATGGCCATTCAATTTGTTTTCAATAAGCCTTTTTTTTTCGTAGATTTAGCTTTATGTTTAGGGTTATTATCTTCTTGCAAAGCCCATTCACTTGGGAGTCCAAGCTTTACTACTGACGCAAACAAATTAGAGTCCAAAACATCTTAGCATATTTTTGAATACATTCTACCATCTATTACTTTTAAATTACCCGTACCATTAAAAGAAAAACATCCCCAAACCATGATATTGTCACCACCAAATTTCACCGTTTCTATTGTATTGTTCAATGCAAAGGCTGTGTCGTCATTTCTTCAAACGTGTGTCCTTGAATTATATCCAAAGCGTTCAATTTTTGCATTATCTGTCCATAAATCACATTCCTAAAATTATTCAGGTTTGCCTATATTTCTGAGATGAAGTATTATGTACATTATTTACATTATTCTGACTATTGTTCTCATCTTTGTCGCCATATTTTTTACTACGTTTCGGCCGTTGTACGCTCCGGCCTTCTTCAGGTGGTTGGAATGTAGAACTGTACCCTTTATTTCGCTCACTCGGGTAGACTGTTCTAGTTCCACGTGCCATGTTTAATGGATGTCAGTTATCAGTTATCTCTTGTTAATTCCCCTCTGCAAGTTCTCCACTGCCTTAACCGGGTATTGAACTCACACTGTTTGGGTCCTGTCACTGGATCTAGCGCCTTTATCCATTGTGTCATGTGTCCTTGCGGTTGGAATTCTCCGAGGTTTTGATAACATTATTGGACTCTACTTTGACAAATAAGAATGGATAATTATTCTCTAAGCTTAATAGAAGTATCGTGATGAAATCGATCATAAACGAAAATGACATGTCCATCATTAATTAAACATAGCTAATGATCGGATGTTCATGAAGTATTCAAATAAATTCCATATATATATATATATATATATATATATATATATATATATATATATATATATTATTAGGATCATATTACAACTAACGTATGATGATCTTCGACCTTTCTAATCTTCTAACTTTCTGTCCTGGATTAAGAAAGCTCTTCACAGGTTTCACGTATGATTTCCTTTTCAAGTCTTTTTTCTCTGCTCTTTGGTCCGTCATACTGAAGTTCCTCTCTCACGTGCCAAAAATCTTATGGATTGAGTTGGATCATTTCAAATTGATCTTTTTATCTCTAAGTTGAAATGATGATCCCTCTTCCTGTTGTGACTTCCTGATCCAGTTTTCCTCTCTACTGTTCCCTCTTTTTTAAACTTATTCACCATTCTCTTGACCGTTCTAGAATGAACTTTGAAGATGGAAGTCAGGGTATGAATGTTGGTTGCATTACTGAAGGCCTGAATGATCTTTTTCCTCTCACCATTGCACAATTGAGAAGACAGTGGGGCTGACACAAAACGATTACAAAAACCGGGGACAAGATAGCTCATCGTCTATTCTAAAAACCTGGAAAACATAAATTAATCAGTTTAGTTTTTTATTTTATTTTATATATTAAGCATTTTGTGGGATGGATAATTATACAATTACACGATTTGAACAATTTTGAAAATTAAAAAATGGAAGTTCACCTCTATATATATATATATATATATATATATATATATATATATATATATATATATATATATATATATATATATATATATAGAGAGAGAGAGAGAGATAGAGAGAGAGAGAGATTCAGTTTAATTGTAAATCTAAATTTAGTGAAAGACTAACGTAACTCCTTTGTTATGTTTTTTTTTTCATGTACTCTTTCTGTCCATTTTTCTGATTTTCGGTGTAAGTTTAAATATAATTTGTTAAATGTCTAACTACTTTCGGCTTTCATAAGCCGATATTAAAGAGTTTCTACGTTATGTGATTTTTATCACTTTCCAAATATCGCTTCTCTTGACATTTCTTGTTATAGCGTTGTTATTTTTTATTTATGTAATATCTTAATGTAATTATATATTCCATAAATGAAATAAATTTATTATGTTTGTTCGTAAATTTGATAAAATGTTGTCGATATTGGGTTGTTTGTTTTTCTCATTAATTATTCTAGTATTTTAAGCTTTCTTTACAGTTTATATGGCATAGTATTTAGCGATATTCATTAGCATTTGTCGAAATTCTTTTGTGTTTTCTTGTTGTGTTGATTGGTGATATGCAGTGTAATTGGAGTTAAATGATATGTTAATTGGGGAGATAATGTAGTGGTTGTGTAACCAATGTATGAGATGTTTACAGTATTAGCGAGCAAGCGAATTCATAGTCAACTTTGGTTTGTTGAAATTTTGGTTTTTGTTGTATTGCGCATTTGGTTTCTGTCCCATTAACTTTCATTGTAGACTCATTAAATTTTGGTTTTCTCTTGTCAAGCGCATTAAATTTCGATGCTCGCTGAGTTAACTCATAAAAATCCGGTCCCGATTTTCAAAATCATTAATGAAAATATTTTTATAAATAGATGAAATGAAACCAAATAAAAAATGATAAAATAAAAACAGAGAAATAATTTAAAAAAAAAAGAAAAGTAGAATCATTAGGGTTACATATTTTTGAGATTTTTCATAAAAAAACGATTGTTTTATGAAAGAGTTTTTTCCAGGATTATAGGCTGGAAACTCTAATAATATTCCGAATAAAAACTAGAGACAATCTGACGCACCATTCACTTTTACCCCACGAGAAGAAAAAATGAATTCTAAAATTTATATCATCTGTGGATCATTTTCCATAATTAGTGTTAAGAGGATGCAATTCACTCACCCTGGGTTCTAGTAGCCGCCATTTTGGCTGCTTGCAACTGAAAAGAGGCGGGGGTTCCCCCCCACTCGTTGTTACGACTCTTGTCCAGTGCCTGCCGGGTGCAAAGAAAGATGACGTGGCAATGAAGTCGATAAAGCTAGAGTTCAAAGGCATGTCAGCTTTCCAAAACTGATTATAACTTTGGATTTTTGTTTGTCTGTCAGCCTGCGAACATTTATTGGTAATTGATTACCGAGAAAGCGTTTGCGAGGATTCGTCCCTTTCAGGAAGTGAAAGTAATGATTGTTCCACGCTTTTGTGATCTCTGTATTCAATTGAGGCTAATATGGTGTCGACATCCCCAACCGTCGCATTTTTATCACCTCGGCAATAAGACGACGATACAGCGTCAGAAAACAATCCCATTGACTGAAATAGAGGAATCAAAAAAAAAAAAAAAAAAAAAAAAAGAAAAGTAAAGAAAAGAAAAAAAAAGAGAAAGACGAGGAAAGCGGGAATAAGAGACAGAAGTAATGCAGATGGGATGGGGAGTAAAGATGCAATGATTCTGATTGGACAAAAGTTCTTGTTAAAAGAAGCCCGGATTTTGATCATTGGCATGGTTTAATTTGGTTTGTTTTATGGTATATCAACCTCAATGGGTCATTTAATTCCAACAAAATTTTCATTGTTGTTAATATTTTTTTCAAAAAATATATTTTCTGGTAATATTTTTTCTTCAAAAATCCTATTTCTGGTAATATTTTTTCTTTGAAAAATCTATTTCTGGTAATAATTTTCCTTCTCTGTTAAGTTTTTTTTTTAAAAAAAATATATAGCTGGTAATGTTTTTTTTTTTTTTCTTTTCTTTTTTTTTTCCAAAAATGTATTGCTGGTAATATTTGTTTTTCAAAAATGTATAGCTGGTAATATTTTTTAAAAGTAATTTAAAAGGTAATAATTTTTTACAAAGTATCTGGTATTAAAACCTATATTTACATTTTCCCAGTGTTTTTACCCCAGTTTGGGGGTTACTTATTTGAACATAGATGGAGCCTAAGAGGTGCTACCACCCCGGGTTAGGGTGAACCTGGGAACACCAGCAATTAAGAGGTGGTTACACGTTCCTCAAAACCTGAGAGGCCTAGCTGTTGGATGTAGTTTATCGTCTTACACAGGACAGTTTTGATCATTGGTGATTCTTTATTTTTCTATAATAAAAAGCGTTTTTATTTCATTTATTAAAAGAGGAACATGTGGTCTAATAGAATGAGAAATTCGAAAGCAGAATTCAAATGCCAGTCGTGTTAGTTACATTGATTTTCACGCATTGTATGTGAAAAGAACAATTGTTATTCTCGAAAAACGTTACTGTAATATTCACTATCAAGAAGAAGAAGAATTCATATAACCCGAAAACAAAAAAAAAAGTCTTCCCTAGCCAGTTACTAAAATTTATATAAGAAGCAGTGACGTTCAGAGATCTGGTGAACTTTCGTGAGGCTCGAAGATAATTCTTTGATTGTATCGCCTTAAGAATTAAGTAGGGAGACTTATAGGGTCTAGTACGGAGAAATGTAAGAAAGGGTGACATTTTAAATATGTAAAAACAGATGAAATATGAAATAAACACTTTATTCAAATTAAATATAAACTATATTTTTTTATTTCGCTCTTTGACTAAAGGGCTTCATAACATAGACGGCTGTAGCGATCGCACACTCTGACCCTCTTCTTCATGCTACTGATAAGAGGATATATGGTTTCAACAATGCACATAATTTTATTTTTTAATATATATATATATATATATATATATATATATATATATATATATATATATGTGTGTGTGTGTGTATATGTGCATATATAAATATATATATATATATATATATATATATATATATATATATATATATATATATATATATATAAAAATATATATATATATATATATATTGGAAAAAACAATTGGAAAAATCATACATTTTGCCGACGATATTTTGATTTTTTCCAATTGTCATTTGATACCAATCTGTCTTGTCCACAGATCTGGGAATTTAACTATATATATATGTATATAAAATGTATATGTATATTCAGCTAGAAAGAGAACAGGTTATAATCGTTTTGTGTCCGTCCCACTATGTCTTCCCAACGGAACAATGGTGAGAGGAAAAAGATCATTCAGGATTTCAGTAATTCTGCCAACATTTAAAATCAAACTTCCATCTTCAAAGTCCATTCAAGAACCATCAAGAGAACGGTGAATAAAGTTTAAAAACAGGGAACTTTAGAGAGGAAAATTGGATCAGGAGGTCACAACAGGAAGAGGGATTATCATTTCAACTTAGAGCTAAATAATTTTTTTTTGTTCAAAGTAGATCACAACAGTATTATAAAAACCTCGAAGAATTCCAGCAAGATATCTTTAATCCTTTTTAAGATACAACGGTCCAAATTTTGCTTTAATATAACAATTGGACAATTTTGTTGTTACCCCCAGTATAAATATATATATATATATATATATATATATATATATATATATATATATATATATATATATATATATATAATGTGTGTGTGTTTGTGTGTGTAATACTGAATCCGTAAGTGGTCAGGATTATTTCAAGAAGGTCTATTTAATATAAAAATATTAAAAAGTCAAATCCATGAAGAGACTTCTATGTATAAATTTATATACAGAGCAATATAAATTATAGTAAGCAAAAAACTTAAAACATCATATAAATCGGTTATAATTTATTTCAGCAGATGATATATATATATATATATATATATATATATATATATATATATATATATATATATATATATATATATATATATATACCTGCCTCATCAGGCCGACTACATTTATTAAATGATACAAATTCAGCCAGAGAATTTGAAAATAAACCAGATAAAAATAAAAAAATAAATAAAATAAAGAAATAAACGAGACAAAAAATGTGTAGCGGAATTAACTTGACAATGAAAATCTTTTGGTGGGGGGGGGGCTCACATAATTGACGAAAAAATATAAAAAAAAATTTACTCTAGCACATATCACAAGAGGCGCACAATGTTGCTACATTTGCACAAGAGAATGTCGTTAGCAAGATTCATATCCGTTTATATCCGGGCTGCCTATAGTTGAGGACCAATTAAGCGATGGGATTACTCGAAACCCAGTCAAATCCATCGTGTCAACGTCCTGGGAAAGAAAAATATATATTTAATTAAGTGAGAT
Organism: Acanthosepion pharaonis; assembly: GCA_903632075.3. Classification (NCBI taxonomy): domain Eukaryota; kingdom Metazoa; phylum Mollusca; class Cephalopoda; order Sepiida; family Sepiidae; genus Acanthosepion; species Acanthosepion pharaonis. The sequence continues at coordinate 1,875,490 of CAHIKZ030001402.1, forward strand.
CGAGAAAGCGCGAAAATCATCATCAAGAAATATACGTACGTATTTGTCTTAGCTTAATCTGTCACAATTTTATGAAAATAGACCACCCAGTCTGGATCAAATTCATTCATGTAGCAAACAAATAGAAGGTTTATAATCCCATATGATTTAATTTCATAATGTCTACTACGTTTCATAACACCGTTGCTTTGTCAGTATTTAGGTCTTCACTTTCATTGTGATGAAAATGGCGGACAGTATGAATTTATATTGCAATGAAAGGATCAACTTCGTGAAATCAAGATAAAACAAAAAATAGGTCAACAGATGCGCATATGAGTGAACTATAATAGTTTGAAAAATATATATTTCAAATCTCTTGCATGAGAACCTTCTCAAATTAGTAAGAACTTAACAAAACTGGCATCGCTTATGACGGCATGGATAAACTCACATTGACATATGATTCTGTTGCGAAGAACATGGCGAGCCGTTTTTCTATTGGTATTAAGCAATAGACTAAAGTACATGAATATAATATTAAAATTGCTACATTAATATAACGAAAAGATAATTTTTAAAGATCAGATTCGAAAAACTCGTAATAAGGATATAACAAAATATACAGTTATTTTTTATGCCATGGTAAAACTAAGATTAACAGATTCTAAGAAAATAAAAATGGCGGTTGGTTTTCTCTTATTATTAAGTAATAAACGGATCCTCTTAAATAATATTTATTAATGTAATTGGAAACAAATATATATAAAGGCTCAAATGTGAAAAACTAATTATAGTAAAAGCTAGTATCTTGATAATATGGTGAATTAACTTGTTGTTATTTAATGTCTAGCTAATAACGGTAAATCGCTTCCAAATACAGAGCGAGTATTTAACTCACCGAAATCACGTATAACTTCGAGAATTTCTCACTAAACGCAACAACAGTCATCGTCTGACGCACAATTTTTCGCTTCGCTACGCTATATAACTTGCTGTCCAGTAGACAATATAGAAGGAAGTAGATAATATAGAGAATTATTTCCTGTGAAAAATAAATGTTTCCATAATTAGATTACGGGCATAGTGATATACCTACGTGTATGCATATATACATGCATATATATATATATAATATATATATATATATATATATATATATATATATATATATATATATATATATATATATATATATATATTTCACCAACTCCTTGTTACCAGTGTGACTGGTTCTACACAAGCCTTCACCACTCTGAACAAATCCTTTTGTGTGGATTGTCTGCAGTTCAGTTCTCTCTTCCTTCTTTGCTATTCCAGCTGATCAACAAGTCCATTTTCGAGAGAGTTAAGGCGACGGTTACATGATTAAAAACTGAACTGAAAGACACTCATACGTCGAAAACGATATATATATATATCCATATATATATATATATATGTGTGTGTGTGTGTGTGTGTGTGTGTGTGTATTGAAACAAACGATCTGATACCACAGAAAAGGAATATTGATTTAAATAAACATAATTTTATGTTCATTTTTTTTGTTTTTTTTAAATATCCGGACCTAGGCTGCCTTTCTCCCAACGCATCATCAGGGATCAATCGTTGGCAAGTTTTAATTCATTTGAATTCATAAGAGATAGTACTGAAACACGCTTAAAATTACGAAATACGTAAAATTAAGAAAAAAACAAATTAGCGAATAAAATACGTAAATAAAGGAAAAGAAAAAAAAATTGAACCAGTGGAGCATAAAAGGAAAAATGAAATACACGTATCTCCAAATAAATACAAGGATATATATATATATATATATATATATATATATATATATATATATATATATATATATATATATATATATATATATATATATATATATATATATATATATATATATATATATATATATATATACATATATATATCTTAAGAATTAAAGGGATTTATTATCAATGTAACAGTTATTTTATTACTACGAACGTTATGATAGTGGATATATTCTTATTTAAAGTAGAGAACACGGGTTCGATCTCTGTCAGGCAAAGCATTTTCATTAGTCAGATATTTCGAATGTGCAAGCAATTAGATGCAATATTAAATAAATAAAAATGAGATGTCTATTTCAAACACGAAGTATTCACTATAATAACGCTTGAAGTAAGAATATATATATATGTATATGTGTGTGTGGGGGGGGTCAGTGTCAGTTGTATTGGCAAGTAAATATAGGAAGATATAATAGAAATGATTTCCTCTTCTCGATATTGCTCCGCCATTTTTTTTTTATTTCGCATCATTCTCTCTTCCCGCTTAGCTAAATGCATCGACGCTTATTCGAGTGTCTCTAACCCTCTCTCTCATTAGATTCCGTATTTATCTGCTGAAGCAACAAAGATCGGTTGCTTAGCAACTGTACAAACGTATGTGCAAAAGGCGGCGTCGAAATGGAGCCCAGAGGTGATAACCACTTTGAAAGAGATCCAGTTAACAACATTGCAGATGACAGCTTCTCTTTCACACTTCCCCCCCTCTCTTTTACTCTCTCTTTCGCTTTCTCTCTCTTTTAAACGTCTGGATAATCTTGTTCTTGAAGATTTGAGTATTGATCTTCTCTTTTCTCTCTGTTATACCTCTGGATAAACATTACTCTCTCTTCCAAAGATCTGGATAACTCATCTCCCTCTCTTTATTTTTCCGTCTCCCACTCTGGCAAAATCTGGATATTCTTATCTCGTTCTCTTTCTCTCTCTCTCTCTTACGGCTAAACGTCTGGAAAATCTTCTTGTCTCTCTTACTTATCCTCTATCTTCTAAAAGTTTGGATAATCACTGGATAATCTTTTCGATCTCTTACATTCTCTCTCTACTAAATCCTTGTCTCTCTCTCTCTCTTTCTTTTTCTCACTTCTAAAGGTCTGGAAAACAGTTTTGTCACACTGTCTCACAATTTATGATGTAGATAATCCACTTATCTCTCTTAGGAACACTCTCTTTCTCTCACTCTTTCCGCTAGTATTAGATAATCGTCTTATAAATCCCTTTGTTTCTTTGTATCTCTGCTAAAGGTTTGAATAATCCTCTCTCTCTCTCTCCCCCTCTCTTTCTCTTTCATTGTCTCATTACAAATGATCTGGATAATCTTCATGTCTCTGTCAAACTCATTATTTCACTCTCTATGATAAACAATTCAATAATTTGTTTGTCTCTCACGCTGCTAAAAATCTGGATGCACATTTATCTCTCTCTCTCTCTCTAAAAGTTTGAATAATCTTCTTCGGCATATCTATCTCTCCCTCTCTCTAAATCTCTCTACTAAATAAATGCCTTGATAATCTCTCTAACACTGATAAAGGTATGGATAATCTTCCCGTAATCTATACGTTAAAGATTAGGGTAAGCTTCCTCTTTCCCTATTAAAGATTTGGGTTATCTTCTTGTCCTTCTCTTGCTTCTTGTAAAAAAAATGTCTAGATAATCCACTTATCACCTCTCTCTCTCTCTCTGGTAGATATCTGGATTCACCTGAAGATGGTCTTTCTGAATATCATTTTGACCTTGAGATATTTTCAACCATTGTGTCTCAGTGTCTTGGTCCAGTTTCATCATTTCCCAAGAGTAAGCATGAAGAATAATCAGCAAGACATCTGAAGACAGAGACTAATATTGAGCATAAACATAAGTACTAACATCAATAAGGGTCTATATCTCGTACAACAGTTATCCTCATCTTCATTGCCATATTCACAACGTTTCACCTGAAGATGGCCGGGGCGTACAACTTGTGTCTCAGCGATACAGACAGAGATATAGAGAGACAGAGACATAAAGGCCGGGGCGTACAACAGCAGAAACTTTGTGAATATAGCAATGAAGATGAGGATAACAGTCCTAATAATCTAAATAATGTAAGCCATCATAATACCTCATCCCAGAGATATAGACAGATCTATAGAGAGACATTGACATAAAGGCCGAAGCGTTACAATGGCTGAAACGTTGGGAATATGGCAATAAAGATGGGGATAACAGTCCGAATAATGTAAATAATGTAACTATATCATGATATATATATTGCTATCCACGGAGACTAAATGTGCGGATCGTGTGCGTTTCTCGACGCGGAAAGTTCTTTGAGCCGAGGTAAAATTCGGAACGAGTCTATTTTCGTGCACTTCGCCAATAACACCCTTTCTGTGACTCCCTCTCAGTTGTCTGTTACCCCGGGCAAAAATAGTTGAATTTCCTCCAATGCATGATTTCGTTGTCCCCGATAAATCACTAACACATTAAACTGCACATTTTGCTCGCACTCATACAATACTTTAGCTAAAAATACATACATTATTAATATCATCAGCAAAGTTGGCTGTATTGAAAGGAAAGCATATGTTGCCCTTTTCCACAAACATATGAGCTACGGTGTCTGGACGAATACATGATTTCATTTAATCATTTCTAAAAAAAGAAATCCTGTAATAAAGTTCGTCTTTAAGGGACAGGCTTTTTTTCTTTTCAGATTAATGCTGGGCTGACCCAAGGTCACTATGTCGGATCCACAAAATCTATGCTGTTGACACTGTAGTAAAAACAGACCCAATGTATAAACTTATACCAAAGCTTTATTGCACTTTACTCTGACTACTCGTCTACTGACTGATGTTACAGGGTGCTTTTTATATCTCCTCCATCTTAAGGGGAGGTAACTGATGATTTGTCAGTACAGACACCACTATTTATTCCTGTCTTTGTAACAAGTCCGGCAGGTTCGACGAAGTAAACTGGCAACTGCTCTCAAACCTGAATTCCAATCAGTGGTTAACTGACAAATATAGGCTTTTAAATTTTAACGTCTCCGAAAGAATTAAGCGCTTTCATTTAAATACAATAGTGAACATTTATTGCCTGCCATCAGTATGACAGATCCTAAACTCCACGGTTGAGCAACACTTTACGCCTCTTAGGCTCAGATTTTTCAATTGACTTGAAGTGGAGTGATTATATTGAATCAACTGCTAGGAATGTTGATTCTATATGTCATGCCAGGCAGATTTTCTCTTCAAAAATCATCTTGCATATTTATAAATCTACCATTCGTCTGTGCATTGAATATTGCTGCCATATCTAGTCTAGTGCTCAGGCTATATATCTCGAGATTGTTGACAAAATCAAAAGAAGGGTCTGTAACGTAATGGCTCTTGACTTAGCATCCCGACACCACTATCATTCTCACCGACGTGAGGTGGTTTCCTTCTCTGTCTTTTCCATAAATACTTTCATGACAACTGTTCTAATGAACTTCTCTCCTTGTTTCCTCGACAGCAAGAATTTGAGCGTGCTATTAGATTTTACTGTCGAGCTAGCTAGATGCAAACGTATCTTCTATTCTAATGATCTTCTCTCGCACTTCTCACCTGTTGAACTCCCTTCAGCTTTCTAACTCGAATCACATAAACGTGAATAACCAGAAGAAACTCTTTCCGATCCTCGATGTGGATGTGTTAGCGTGTCAAACGTTGACATTGAAAGAAAGATAGAAATTAGAAAAATTACAGGACCTTTTCTGAGAGACAATTAAGTTATGGAATATGAAGAATAATGTCTATGTTAGAACAGATATGATTCTAACCCCCATATTACTTGAATCGAGATTGGATGAGTTGGATATCTGACGAAGAGCTGCTAAATTGTTGTCCTCAGCAAGGATACTAAGGAAGGTGCTGGAGCTTGGAAACGATTTTTTGCCACGTAATCCTAACGCTTCACGTCTTATATCGTTTGAGAACATGGCTAAAATAGATAATATTGGATGCTCTGATACTAAAATAGGCTTCAGAGTTTAATTCAGAGGTGTTAACTTGTCTTGGTAAATAAAGACTGGCTACAGTAAACAATTTGCTTGTCAGCTGCCTGACCAAAACCATTTAAGCGCGTCTTCTAAAAGCTGACACACTACACATCTCTGTTCATGAGAAAGAGTAGAGGTGTAGCCTAATGGTAGGGGCTTCAGAAGACTGTTTTTATACTTTTGAAGAATAAGGCAGCCAAGGTGACCTGAAAGTCACAACTAATTGCTTATGAATGATCTCAGTCGAAGAAGATCTGAGCAGACTGGGTTAATAGACATGAAGGTGTTTCTAACTGGGTATCCCTTGCAAGGTTATACACTGTTTTTACCAAAGCCTGTTACTATATGACATAGATTTGATTGAGACATATTTGACTAGTCCAACCTTATCAAATTGGATGTCATAAAGGGTATATTGGGCTTCATATATTTATACCCTAGTATCACTTAGTTATTGTGCTTCTCTCTCGTACAATAATAATAATAATAATAATGATAATAATAATAATAATAATAATAAGAAGAAGCTAAGTAGAAATTATTAAGGAATTATGTTAGACCAAAATGTAGATTCTGTGTCGAATATCCAGAAACAATTGACCATTTTGTATCAGGTTGCGCGGTATTGGCACCCAATTAATATAAAAACTGGAATTACAGAGTTGGTCAATATATGCATTGGAAAATATGCAACTTTACGGAAAAGAAACTACAAGAAATTTAACAATTGTATGGGACTTACACAATACAGATATTTTATATATGCCTTTTCACATATATCTTTTGTAATGATGCATTTTTTGAGAAAGACATGATGTTGTTTATATAATGGTATGCATTCTTTCACATGAGATGGGTCGTGGATTGTTCTGTCTGTGTGTACACAATACACACAGACAGAACAATCAAATCTAATCACCCAGACATCGTGATTAGTGATAGCAATGTTAACATGTGCCTCTTTATTGACATGGCAGTCCCTACAGATTGCAATGTATCTTTGAAGATCTTCAAAAATACTATCAAATTACAAGGACATTGAAATCGAAATCTAAAATATATGGCACTTGAGAATCTTAACAATTCCATTTGTAGTTGGAGCCCTCGGATTGTTTGGAAATGATTCCAATAGACGCATTGAAGAGATTCCTTGTAGTCCATATCTTAAAGAAATACAAAACATTGTTCTCACGAGTACAGCCCACACTTTACGAAGGACTTTATTTCTGTAATATATGTGATATTTTATTTTGTATTTTTTTTTCAAAATGGTTCAGTAGAAAATGTCATATTGCAATTTCTGACCTTAGTTCTCTCGTAGAGACCATGAAGGAAATGAGTACACATCAGAAATCAAAAAAAAAAAATTAATAAATAAAATAAAAAAATAAATGAAATAAAACAATAAGAATAATGGTAATATATCTCCAAGAAAAAAGAATTATAATAGCTTCTAATTCGAGAAATGCTTTAGTTTAAAAGCTTCTAAATCTTCAATGTTTAGTGTGTGGCAATATGAAACCTCGCAATTAAAAGTCAACTTAAAAAAAATTCTGTTAGTGATGTGAGATGCTGTAAAGCTCTGAATTAACAGTAATATTTCACATTCAAAACAAGGAATTTTTAAATAATTTCACACCAAGTGAATAAAGCCACGAAAACGCAAGGAGTTACTGAGTGTGAGATAATATAAGAAATATTACTAAAGAAAGAGAAAATAAAAAAAATGAATTAAGAAGACAGAAGATAACAATTGACATTGCATTTAAATTTTTGAAGATGAAATTTGACTGGAAAGCAAGAAACCGGAACAGATTTCTGCAAGCGAGAAGTGCGAGAAAAAAGAAACTGTTAGCATAGAACTTGCGGTCACATCTTGCCATTTTAACTGTAAAATGATGAGATATTGCTGCCAATTTATTTCTACGTTTAAATTAATGAAGTCTTGATACCCAATTGGAAAGCTCATCAGAACAATTCCCATGGACATATTTATAGAAAAGGCACAGGGAATCTACGTTACAGCGGAGGGAAAATGGCTGAAATCGCTTTGCTAGGATAGGACCAATAAAATTGCAGATTCTTTTTTGTATTTTCTCATGAATGTCTAACTACATAGCTGAAGCACCAGAATGGATGCAGCAACAATATTCAACTTCAATCAATAAAGACTTGTGAGGAGCAGTATTGTAGATCAATGCCAATGGTGTATGAAGTATTATACATCTCAGTTCTTCCAATGACTTGGGAGACATTAATAGAATTTTAATCATGTCTACCGCATCCATCTTGGTTTGTTTGCAACAGTTTAATTTTTAAATTTAATTTTGATGTTTTTGCCATTATAAAAGTGTAGGGAATATAGAAACCTGCCTGTAGAAATGAGGGAAACATCAACATATTTATGAGAAATCAATCGATTGTAATCCAAGTATTTATATCCTGTTACAAGCTGAAGAGTCAGCATTAGATACGATTTCTGGCGATATGTGGCAAACTAATCAAGAATATTGGCGCTAAAACAGAGATCGTATAAGCTGAGAGCCTTTTCTCATATATCTTTTGTAATGATGCATTTTCTGAGAAAGATATGATTTTATAATATGATGATGGTATGCATTATTCCAGATGAGATGGGACGGGGATATTTTTTGGTTGTTTTCTTTCGTTTATTTTTGCCTAAGGGTCTGCAGATTTATGTTTCTTTGTGTAACAATATAGGCGGCCACACCCACATCGACGCACGTACACACACACACACATATACAAAACACACACACACATATATATATAATATATCGTATACAGACACGCACACACATGCACATACACACACACACATATATATATATATATATATATATATATATATATATATATACATATAATATACAAAACACAGGCTCATATATACAAACACATGTGTGCATATATATATATATATATATATATATATATATATATATATATATATATACTCACGCATACTTGTTTGCACACACAAACACACACATACCAATCTATCTATCTATCTATATATATATATATATACTCACGCACACACTCACGCACATACTCAGACACATACAGATATATATTCTCTCACACACACATATATAATCACTCACATACATACATACATATATATATATATATATATACTTACACACACACACACACATATATCTATTCTACACACTCACACACACACGCGCACACACATATTCATGTGTGTGTGTGTGTAGAGAGATGTATATATATATATATATATATATATATATCTGCACTCTCACACACACACACATATATACACTCATATACACACGCGCACAGACATACACACACCTGGTCTACGATTGCGTTTAGATTGAAACAGTCTGTCGCCTGTGTGTGTTGACTTCAATGTTCAATTTTATGTTTATATACACTATATCTCTGATATTGAGCACTTTATCACTTAAATATAGTAGCATACCTTAAAACAATATTTCTTCATATATATATATATATATATATATATATATATATATATATATATATATATATATATATATATATATATATATATGTGTGTGTGTGTGGAGGAGAAATATAATATATAATATCTATATAGCTGACTAATGAGAGATAATTTTATGAGCAAAACATATTGGACGCCAGAATTATTAAATTGACCATCCCAACATCTTCCGTTTTCCTCTTGTTGTCTAATTATACTCGGCGTTTTGTTTATATTTTCGCCCATTTCCTCTCCAAATATAATTTCATGAATAAGAACATTTTAGTCTGATGAAGTCTTTTCTCTGTACCTTCATAAAAGGTATGAGTGTAGCAGATCAGTTCTTGAACCGAGCAGCCAGATTATCAGCACATAGAATTTGATTTTCGTGGTTGGGGCTTGTGCCGGACCTGACCACACTTATCGGAAGAATGGAATGTAGAAAACTGGTGCGCATATTGTGCCACAAGCTCTCCCAGTGACGTTCTTCAGGTTTTGAATTCACAGTTATCCTTCTTCTTGACTGGTTACCAAACAAGGCTATAGAGAAGAGATGCTACCGAGCTATTCTCCCTCATGAACTGAGATGCATATTGTGCTAGATTCTAGAAGACATGCCCGATTGGCTATGGTCAGCTGGTAAAAAAATATTCGTTGCTTTAGTCCATTTTATTCACCAAGACAAAACTAATTCCATGTATGTCTTCTACTGCTCCTGTCATCTTTGTCCTTTTATCAACTTAATATCACGTTTTTTAAAGTCAATTATGTCTTTGTATAATGTAGAAACATGTGAAAAGCAGATTTAAACCAAGGTCTGAATATAAATGAAAAAGTCGAAAAATCTTAAGCCTAAAATTTGTGTTAAATACAATAAATAGAATATTGAACTTTTGTCATAATATTAGTTACTTAGTAAGGGCACCTCGGCGTGATCTAATGGTTTGCAAGCTTGTCTCGCTAGAACATGTTACGACTGAGTAGTGAGTTCGATCCTCGCTCGGTGCCCCATACTTCCGGCCTTGTGCCACATCTAAGCAGCACTTAGAAAATCATTAGTAGTTGGTGAAAAAAATGTACTAAGCTAAATTTTACTCAGCGAAAAATGTACTATGCGAAACATAATAAACACGAAATAAACGCCAAAAATGTCGAAACATATAGCGACCGAAACACTGTCTTCTGGAATCTTTTAGAAGAATGATCTAAACGTTTTTCATTGTCAAGAACAGTGGTACGCAACCAATATTTGGGCCATGCCCCATTTTGATATTTATAAAATTCTGGTGCACCCCCTGTAATATTTAATTCTTACATATTCAAAGTTTTACTGCAGTTCACGTGAAGGAAAGGCCATTAACTTGGTCTCTAGACAAGCCTCCAAAAACCATGGCGTCCATGGAAGAGAAAAAAATTTAAAAAAAAACAAAAAGACATTTAAGACAAGATATAGATTCAAGACATATAATAGAGAACTGAAAGACAGAAATATAAAATATTTAAATAAAAGCTGATTCTGTAATATACTTTGATCATTTTAATCATCAAATAATTATGCAAAATGAAATTAGAGGTCGTTAAAAAAAAAATCACTATTAATAACTCATTCTGGAATTGCCCCCTTATTCTATTCGTGTAGTAAGTTGAAAGGTGCACATCCTACTCAAAAAATATTACCATGTCCTACTGGTGGGTCATTTGGACCAGGTTGGGAATTTCTTTGTCTACACGTCAGTCGAAATATTGTAGACATTCAGATAGCGATGTTATGAATTCATATTGCTCTACGCCTAGACCTGTTACTAACGACAACTAGAAAATTTGCTGCGCTGCTATTTAACCCATAGCTGGGAGATAGAACATAGTGACTGATATATTTATTAAGGATATTTGTGCAAAAATGAATGTAACAAATTAGAGGGGATTTCGAAATCGGCACACCCATTTCTCGTTCCGAACCACTATCCCTTAAAATATCTCCAGAGCACGCAACTGAGATCGAACAATAAAAGTTCATTGTTGGTCTTTCTGTAAATATAGTTGTCAAGGAGACTGATATTTAAGTATATTATTTAATCGCCCTTTGCCAAATGTCAGGCCTGTTAAGCGTTGGGTATAGATCACTAGGCCTGATCTCTGCTAACTCCCACATACTGATTGACACGCTATTTAGGCAATTGCTTTCTAAGAACTGTCACCACAGGCTACTTACTCTATATTAAGTCAACTTTCGAATAAAGCTGGACGGTAAAGAGAGATAAGTACAATTAAATCATAGTTCGGGCGGAGTCAGTCGATTTTCGCTTCTCTGGCTCCATCACTTCTGCATCTTATCTTTCCCATCCTCCAACGGTCTGCATCCACGCCAAAGAGGACAGTAACGAGAATTTAAGATGTAAATCCTTCCAAATCTTAGGAAATTTCCACTTGGGAAAAGCTGAGGACGTGATCAAGGAAATCATTAGTGGGATCTCTCGCAAGTCGGTTTTCGAAGATGAAAAACTTTAGCTGTGCCTTTGCGTGTGATGGTGTTCGGATTGCTTGCACTGTGTCCGCAGATGTTTACCATGAATAAGGTAAAAGAAGGATGGAAATCGTGTATGATCGGATTATGAAATGAATGAATTTTCATTTCATAAACGGGTGAATGCGTTTTCTATGCTGGTCTCCTCGTCCTGTAACAGTGCTTAGCCTACTGTTCTTCTCTTCACCAGGGAATTTGATCCTCACTAGGCATCTGCAGGGCACCCTTATTGATTATCGATATCCACAAAAAAGCGATCAGATTTGTCTTTTGTTGTATTTATAAGGAAGGAACCATATGTTTCATGTTCCACACAACAAGGCAAAACTTCAGTTAATGATTGTGTTAATGGTAATATTGACCATTTCCTTATAAAGAACTACTGGATTCATTCACTCGAAGACATTTTTAATTAATGACTTGGGAACGCAGTTGTCTTCAATTGACAATTTAGACCTTTACCCATGGGAAAGGTAATTATTCCTTCTCCCTCAGCTATGGGTTAAATAGCAGGACAGACTGGGCTGTTTAACCGTGTTTGGAGAAGGTAAACTTTGAATTCGAAACCTTATGTAACCCTGTCGTAGTACATATCCAATAATCTCGATTAAGGTGGACATAAAATTGTACTGATGCATTATTATTATTTCAATATCTGTTTATATTTCTGAGATGAGGTATTATGTACACTGTTTACATTATTCGGAATATTGTCCTCATCTTTGTCGCCATCATTGGAAAATTCGTAAACTTAAGGAATCAGCACATATGCTAGGCCACAAAAATCTCCTGAGCCGACCAAGCATAAAAATGAATACAATATAATAGTAATAAGGAGTGCCAGAGAAAAGCGATGATAACAACGAAAATTGCAATATGAGCTTTGGCAAAACATGCAATGATAACAGCAAAAACTGCAATACGAGCACTGGTAAAAAGATTGCTGAAGTCATTACCCAGAAATTCATACACAGATGTCCTCAAGGACACATGGCACAGTGGATAAAAGGCGTTAGTTAGACCCAGTGACAGGACCCAAAGAGTGTGATTTCAATACCCGGTTACAGAAGTGGGGAACTTGGAGAGGGGGAATTACCAGGAGATAACTGATAACAGACACCCATTAGACATGGCACGTGGAACTAGAACATTCTACCCCAGTTAGCGAAATAAAGGGTTCAGTTCGACATTCCAACCACCTGAAGAAGGCCGGAGCGTACAACGACCGAAACGTTGTAATAAATATAGCAACAAAGGTGAGGACAATCGCCCGAATAATGTAAATAGTGTATTATTATTTTATTGGATTTCTGTAGTATACGTATTTCTTTCCGGTTCCCAACCAGAAACCTAACCCAGACAGCGAGCACTGTTACGTAAGTATCAGAGTAATTAACTATCACCATTTCATCCAATGGAAGTATCATTGCAGCAATACAATCTTCCTTCATTGTCACTCGGTTTGCACTAATCCCCTGACTATTGAATAGGATTAGAATTTTATCCCTTGGTTCCCGATTGCTTCTAAAGTTTTCTCTTTTACCGCTATTAACCACTTGCGTCTTATTGTAAAAACCTTGCTTGTGGTGATATGTTTATTAAATAAAAAACTATGGACTGCTTTTAAAGAACGGTGTTGATGTCCTGCCCTCTAACACATGTTTATGACAAAGGAAATAAATATATACTACACTTTGATTCTCAGTTTAAACGGGTAGAAGTAGGTTGATCTCAGTTAGAAAAAATAGTCAGACATAAAAACGAAGAAAATTATGGTAAGGGTAATATTATCGGTTTCCTTATAAAGAAACATTTGGCGTTCTTTGACAGAACAGCCAGCGCTAATCTCGGTTGAAATTTATAAAATCTCTCTATTGAAACTATTTTTTAAAGCATTTCACCCCACCCTAAGCAAGGCTGGAAGATACTAGCACAAAAGGGGTTACAGAAGATTTGGAGCGAGAGCAGATAGGAGTGATAGAGGAAAGGATGAAGAGAAGGATAGTGGATAGATCAAGGCAACTGGAGATGACAATTGGCATTACATTTGAAGAGTTGGACATTATAGCTATCAGGGAAACAGGAAAAGGGAAGAGAGTTCCACAGGCGAGAGGGGCGAGATATGAAGCTATTGAAGTAGAAGAGGCGACTACATTTAACAGTTTCAACAGTGAAAGGGTGAGAGTTGGATGCCAGCCTCATAGGACGCTTGAATTCATAAAGCCTGGGAACCAGCGAAAGCAGCTCATTAGAGCAATTACCATGAAAGCTTTTGTAAAAAAGACAGAGAGAGTCGACGGCACGTCTGTGAGAGAGCGACTGCAGACGAGATGCCAGATCAGGGCCAATTGCATTGCATATCCGTTGCTGGATCTTATCAAGAACCCCAAGGCAAACAGTAGGGGCTCCAGACCATATATGGCAGCAATGTTCCATGGAAGAGCGAATGGTTGATTTGTGGATTTGAAGTGAGTTAACTCTTCTTTCCCTGCACTGATGGCGCTTTCCTTCCTAACCTTTTGTTCGTAGTAGTGTGGAACATCATCTTCTTCATTATACCCTTATTTTTTCTTCAATTCACACGTTCTACTTATCTTAGTTGCTGTTGTTTTTGAAAGTCTTTAATTGATGTGGTTTCTCTTATTTGGTACAGTTCTCTTTTAATCCTAGTCCACTATGTCTGAAGAAGTACGCTTTTTTTTTAAAGTCTACAGGGTACATTCCCTCGAAGCTATTTTAATTTTGGGTCTGAGAAAGCGGTTGTATACAGCTGACAATTTAAATATTTCTGAACGAGTTTTAGTTGAACACAAGTGGATAATATCAAGCCTGTGGTCAGACTGAGTAATTAGTCTGGGTTACAAATAGAGGTGAGAATTTCCTTTGAATTATACAGTCCGGGATCCTTCCACTAAGAGGTCTTAGGTATTTTATTACCTTACTTTAATCTTGCACAAATGTGAGCCACTCAGTGTGTGTTGAACTCATTATAGCACTCTTTGTTAGCCAGTTTCGCTTGCTAAACGACATCTCTACTAAGATACGCATATCTGTAATATTTTTGTAAACAGAAATTAATGCAATAAATGCGTTGTTTCACGCAATAATTGGGAATTAAAATCGGTTGTTTTGGCTTGATTTTTTTAAGTATTGTTTTATTTTTTTTTGTCATCTTTTCTGTTAATTTTCAAGTTTTATTCTTTTTGATAGGAAACAATAATTACATCGATTAGATAATTCCTGTCTTTATTTTGCCAATTACCAATAAACACAATGTGTCTTTTTCTTTTTTTTTTCTTTTTGGTACTAAACAACATTTAGTAGGTTAGGTGTTACTCTTTTCCTGTATTTCCTGAAATGCGTCCATTTGCTTTGCCATCTTTCCCATTTCCGTTGTCGACTGCAATAGCTGATATTTTCTCTGCCATTTTCCCCTTGTAAATAAATAATAATCCTCTTTTCACTCATATTTGCGCGAATTTTTTCTTCGAACTACAAGCCAATCAACACAGCTCTTGTCTCGCTAAGTGAGAAATAGGCTCTTTGCCAGATTCCAAATGACGTATGGGAGTTTTATGGGTTATTTATCATGAAAGAATTTTGTTAGGGTAACAAGTCTGCTTCTACCCTAATGTGATGCCAGGTGAAATATTGAATTATTTCTAACAATACAAGATATTCTGTGCCGTGGGTGGTTGTTTTTTTTATTGGCATATCAACATCTGTATGGGTTATTTAAAGCCGAAATTTAAATATTTTTATACGCAGTTTTATTATTTTTGGATAATAATGGATTTAGTGATACAAGTCTTACTAATTAACCTATACCTGGGAGGAGAACAGGTGAATTCATAACTTTCCCAAGGGTATTTACGCTTAAGTGAATAGAATCCAATTGGAATTTGAACTCGGCTCTCTGATTGACAATTCCGAGCCATTATCCGTTACACCACACACACACAATCTTACAGCAACTGTCATTTTCAAATGGTCACCCATCTAGGTACTGACTAGGCTCGACATTGCTTAAGTTCTGTGATCGTACTTGAACTGGTGTTTCAACGTGATGTAGCCGAAAGCACGTAAATTCGGTGATCGGGACTTCCAGTAGATATTAATTATCAACGCGCTATAGCATCATAATTACTAAACGTCACTGATTTTAGATTTTCTCACTGGTCCCAAGATTTAAAGAAAAAAATGTTATTGAGAATATAAGAATTGCGTAAAAAGAACAGATAATTTTCGGTTTTGTAAAAGAAAATTTAACAACACTTGTCAATAAATAATTTTAGTGCCAGTCTACACTAAGCTTGATAATTAAATAAAGAATCCGGCGAGAAAAGCGTATTTGTAATCTTGTCCAGTAATCAAAACGATTTCTTATGATTACATTGCTAAGACTGTTCAAGTATAATGTGCCCGGAATATATCCAGCCATTTTAAATCTCGTTGCATGGCTTTGTAATAAAGTGGTAAATTATCAGGCGAAACCGTACTGAGCATTCATTAGTGGGAATTCTAAGAAAGTTTAAAAACAATTTCTAAGAAAGTTTAAAAACAATTTCTAAAAAAGAGTCAGTGATGGAAATTCTGGTACTGAGGCTTTAGATTTAGTCGCGGATCTGTTAAAGTGATCTATGTTTTGGAAAGCTTTCAACAAACAGAACACCCAAGAAAGTTTGAACATAGTCGAGATGAAATGAAAGAAAATCGGGAATAAACTGTAGAGGTTTCAGAGAATGTCCCCAAAGATTCCAATTATTTCAACAATGGTTATCAGCCCATTTTCCCCGCTTCGTTTATTTATTTTTAGTAAAAAAAAACGCATCATACGTGTCCTTCAAATACCAATCCCTATACAGAGACCAAATTGAGTTCCCTACAACGTTTAGCTTTTCCAAATGTTGAAATCACTTTTGAGTTGAAGATTTCCCATAGTAGCCGAGATTAAATTCTCTCCGAAAAAAACTCGGTGCCATGAGTTTACAAATTTTAACCCAGTATTAGATTGGCAACTAGGGTTCATCATTTTTTTTAAATAATTGCTAAATATAACCGTAAGTTCTATACTTTTTCTTCTTCCGCTCTTCTCATATGTGGAACTCAATTCCGGCTTCTTGCTTTCCAGGTCTTCAAAATTCTTAATGCAATGTCAATCGATATCATCTGTTTTCTTAATTTCTTTTTTTTTTTCTTTTTGTTTTGTTTTCTCTCCGTAATAATATTTTTCCTTTTTCCTGGATTCTTTCACACTTAGTAACCTACTGCGTCTCAGCGGCTTCATTGCATTACTTGGGGTGAAATGATAAGAAAAAAAGATTAAGGAAAACGTTGCTGTGGCAGTTGATCGCGATCCTGAAAGATGTTTTTTCTAACTGTTTTGAAAAGTTCAAGGAACGTTGAAATATGTGGAACATCTAAGGAATAATGTGAAGGCATTTAAGTAGGATATTTGTTTCTTTAATATTAAAAGTTTGGAAAATTCTCAGAGGGAATTGTATATAGTCTATTTGCCAGTATTGGCGTATTTCATTTATTGTAACACTGGGGATAGAAGAAAATACAGAAAATTTTCGGAATAATTTACTTATTCATTTAAGATGAGAAAAAAAGTAAAATTCTAAAAATACGATTTGCGCAGATCATGGAGAAATGTACTCAAAATGATTAAACCTGTTGTAAATGATTGTCGTTATTTCTTGCAAGAGATGGCTCTATTTATTCTGTTATAGAGTAGAGTAGTAGCACTAATGGAAATATAATCAAAACGTTACTTGAAAATAATCAACCTTATATAAAATTGAAGTTAGTTAATTTGTTTTTTTTTTTTTTAAATAATAAAATGAAATACTGGAAGTCATTTCCATATAGCGAGATATGTGGTTTTTGATATATAGGTTCCACATAAATGAAAAAGTCCACAAGGGTGTTTTTAAACCTTCCAATTTTAAAATAATTTGTAACAGGCTTTGAAAATATGGGACACAAAATGTGCATTCGCTAACACTAATTGAAAGCCCGTCATTAGCCAAATGTCACGTTGTAAATAGAAGGGATTGTAATTGATTCTTTTAATAAGAACTAATTCTAGTGAATTAAATAATTAATTACAAGTGCTGCTGAAAATTAAGTCAAGTGAACATTAGAATTAACAAAAAGCGGAACACCATGGACTATCTTGGTATCCATAATGCCACTGGTAGATTTTAAGATACATTTTTGAAAGCAGACAAGCATTACATTTGATTATTTTATTTTTATCTTCCTTAAACACGGAGAAGAATTAAATAAAATATATGAATACGCATAGTATTCAAATACAACTCATGACTTAACAAATCATTTTGATCTTCGTCAAATATTGCAATGGTTAATATTGGTAATTCGGGATATTCCTTGAGTTTTTCCTTGAGCTCATGAGAAATATCACCCAGAAAAATGACTATAGTCGCTAGAAACATCAGAGAAAACCCATTGAGTCCATGGGTAGAAATACTGAGATAAAATCAAGAGAGATAAAGATATTCTCCAGAAAGATGATTATGTCAAATATTGATAGCGTTATAACGAGACTATAAGTAAAATCTCACTTTTAAAGACACTGAAAAAAAATCTTATTCCATTTCTGTTTGTTTTTTACCCCGAATGATAAATTTATATGACTAATATATACTATATAAGTATGTAGCCAAGGGGTTAGAGCTATCGTTTTCCGATCATGAGACCGGCATTCGAATATCACCAGGGTCACTAGTCAGGAAGGCGTGTCGATCCCAGGGTGCGGCAGGTTGGAAGGGTGTCTGAAAACCATACCACTGTTCGGCACAAGCATTATGAATGAAAGTGGTTAGCCGAAAGTGTTCGAAAGCACAAAGACATGACGTAGCGAGCAAGGGTTTGATCATACGGGCGGTGGTCAAATTGAGGATCATAACTGAATATGCGCTTTCCGCCGTAACTAAGATCCACTCAGCATTGTAGCAGTATAAACCATTGGTAGGCTCTGTGGGTGTTGAACAAAAAAAATGTGCCTGAGCAGGCGTCTGCGACAGGGATTGGCTGATCGCTCTTACCTACTGCTCTGCTCAGAAAAGCAACTGGCTCTTATGTAAGTTATATCCATCTATTTACTTAATTATTATATAGGCAAACGTGCTTGTTCATTTATAAATACCTTTCCATCTGTGCCAGTCATGACACAGTACTGATAGCAGACGTTGAAAAGAAATTACAGAACCTCCTACAGATGGTATCGAACGAAAGCGAGAAGAAGGGACTAAGCATAAACAACAAGAAGACAGAATTCATGGTCATCAGTAGAAAGATGAGCCCGAAAGGCGTGTAACAGGTCGGGGACACTAAAATCAAACAGGTGCGGAAATTTAAATATCTGGGAAGGATTTCGAGAGAGGAAGTGTTACATTGAGATACGAAGACAGATTGGAATGGCCAAAGATGCATTCCAAAAGCGAGGCATATTAAGTGACAGGAGGATTTCTTCGTAAAAAAAAAAAAAAAAGAAAAGAAAAGAGTACAAAACTACTAGGAGATATCTGTCCTCCTTTACGGCAGCGAATGTTGGACTGCTTCCTCAAAAATGAAGAAGAGACTCAAGGCAATGGAAGTATGGTTCTACAGAAGGATGCTAAGGATATCATGGAACGAGCGTGTGAGCCACGATGAGGTTTTGGAGAGGATCCAAATAAAGAGGAAACTCATACTTAACATCAAGAAGAAGCAGCTGAAATTTCTGGGATACGTCATGAAAAAAGAGGGCTTGGAGAATCTGATTCTCACAGGTCAAGTAGAAGGAAATAGAAACATGGGAAAGCAAATCATGATATACTTAGAGGACTTAAGCAAGTGGATGACAAAACATGGCCTGGAGGAAGTAGCAAAGAGACAAAACTTATTGTGAGCTACAATGGATAGGGTGAAGTGGGGAGCCATGATCGCCTACGTCCAGAAGGGAAACGGCACATAAAAAGGGCCTGTCATCATGTCATTCTTTTTATGGAGATATGTGAAGGGACTTATCTATGTCACCCCTCTGCCTGCTAAAAATGATGAACTCAAGCAGAGAATTACTTCTGGACTTTATAATGTTACAGCATACATGCTACAGCGTGTTTGGCAAGAGCTTAACAACCGACTTGACGTGTGCAGTGTCACAAGCGGTACATATATTGACCACGTATGAAATCGGTCCAATAGTAAACTTATGATGTTGAATACCTGAACTTCTCAATTTCATTGAGCTAGATTTAGTAGTTTTCATTGCATTTAACATAATGACAGTTTTTTGGGACACCTTATATTATCAATACCTGAAAAATTAACAAAGAAAAGAGGAACGTAGAAAAAGTGAGACAAATAAACTGAAGCCACAGTAAATGGCAATACGAAAAGGAAATATTATAAAATCAGCTGATTTCCCGCCACTTCTTTTTAGTCAATGTTTAATTGCACGTTCATATTTTTCATATTTTTCAATTTCATCTGAAAGATCTTGATTTATATTAAATCCAGGCAGCATTTTTTGTGTAAACAAATGCTTATGCGTGTGTTAATAAATTATTGATATACATGTATTACTTATCATCAATTCTCTCCGTTTATTTTAATTGTGCACAGTATTTTAATCATACAATCGAGATATGACGAGAGAGGTACGAAAACCAGTCAGCTGATTCTATGAATTCATTTTTTTCTTTCGCATTGCTCTGTCGCTGTGGTTTCTTTTAGCCTCTTTATTTTTTAAAACTTTCGCCACCAACACGAAAGTTCTAAAATCGTGTATGGGTATAATAGTACTATGACATTCGGAAGCCTTCTATAACTTCATGGAACCTTCTAGAACTTCCTGGAGTCTTCTAGAAATTTATGGAACTTCCTAGAACTTGTTTCTATATATTTGTAAGTTTCTATGTAATGCTATAGTTATAAACTCTTAAATGCTATAAGTACTATTCAATTACATCATTAGCAAATTCAAAAATAAATCTTCTGAAATATTTTCCTTTTTTTACCCTTATGGTAAACTCGAATTTTCTGTTTGGGAGGTGGCAATTTTCAAGAACTAAGACAAATTAATGCCTTTTTCATTACTTTTGAAAAAAATCGATTTATGACACAGGAACATAACAAATATCATAGCTCTAACATATATATTATCTTGTCTTTGGGATTCCAATACTATTTTAATCGTTGTGTACACTTTTCTTATTTTTTGATAAACCTCTGAAGAGTGAGGTGTAATAACTCGTTTGCTATTTTATAATTCTTTTTACGATTTATATCGTTGTGGTAATTATAAATTTACTATTTCTGTTTTCACGTTGTTCGCTTTTACTGCAATAATATATATTTTGTACTTCCAGAAAATTATTTAACTCATTTTTTGATCTCTTTCATTCATTTATTGATTCGTGTTTGTGTAGCTTTCCTTCATTTTCCACTTATTTACTATAATTATCTTACTTTCTTTCATTCATTTATAATCTTCTTTCTAATTAAGCTTTATTTTCACTTATTTTTTCATTTCATTTCAATTCACCTTATCGCATTCATTAATTTATTATTTTCTTTCTTTTCTTCTGTTTCTGATTTTTTATTTCTTATTTTCTTTCACACATTTTCCTATTTTCTTTCTTTCTCTTTTCACGTATATTTTCTTTCATTCTTTTATACATTTTCCCTTCTTCCTTTTTACTTTTTTCTTTCATTTTCATTTTTATCGCTATTTTTCTTTCTCGTTACTTATTCTTTCTGTTTTTTCGTAACTATCTTTACTTGTTTCTTTTATATTCATTGATTATTTTTCTTTCTTTCTTTTTTTCTTTTTTTGCATTTTTCTTTCTTTCTCGTTTTACACATTTACTCTTTTCTACTTGCTTTTTATGCAGGTATTATTTTTTCTTTCTTTTCGTTTAGTTTTGTTCGGTTTATTTTGTTTTACGGCTTATCAACCTCAGTGGATTATTATATAATGCCGACAAAAATTTCCAAAAATGTATTACTGGTAATATATGTGTTCTTCAAAAATGTATTGCTGGTAATAATTTTTCTTCAAAATTGCATTGCTGGTAATATTTTTCCTTCAAAAACGTATTGCTGGCAATAATGTATGGCTGGTAATAATTTTTCCTTCAAAAAATTATTGCTGGTATTATTAAAACCTATCTTTACACTTTCATAATGTTTTAACCCCAGTTTGGATGTTAGCTATTTGCCTATAGCTGGGACCCAAACAGGTGCTATCACCTCGGGTCAGGGTTGACCTGGGAACACCAGCAATTAAGAGGTGGTTCAAAACCTTCTGATCAGAGGCCTTGCTGTCGGATGTAGCTTATCGTCTTACCCAGGACGGTTCTTTCTTTTCATTCATCCATTTATTAATGCTTACATTCCCATATTCATAAATGATTTCGTCGCTCTTTTTCATTCGTTCATTCATTCATTATTTTAGTCTTTTTTCTCTATTTATTACTTTACTTCTTTCTTTTCTTTATCTATTCCATTTTCCCCTTGAATTAATTTATGTCTGCTTTTGTCGACTTGATTGAATCTCTTAACAGGAACGCAGTCATAAACGGGGCTTTTTTTTGTAACAGACGCAGGCAAAAGTAATGCTAATGGATTTTCCTATAGAGACAATGAACAAGGCTTCGTAGAAAAATTCTTCCAAGCTATGAGACTATCCGCTTTTCATAAATCTTCGCCTTATTTACACCTGTGTTTTACCTATTGACGTAAAGGAGAATCAAATTTATGATACATCAATAATTTCTTTGTACAGCAACTATCTGGTATAATATCTTCTGTCCCTGTTGCAGTTTTCTCTCCATCTTAGCCATTGTTACACTCGTTTCAGATTTTAATATCACGAGCCTTTCCATTATTATTGGCTTCCCTCTGTTGCCATGGAACGGATCTATGTCGCAGGACATTTTCATTATAAAGAAAGATCGTTCCCTCTTCGGTTTTTATACATGTGGAATAAGCACAAAAATGGAATGGGTTAATTTTGTTCCACGAATTTTTAATGGGAAAGATATGTCTGCATGCTTCCTTTTAAAGTCAGTATTCCAATTTTTTTTATCTTTATCGGCATCCTGCGCTTAACCGAAATCACCAATGGAAACTTTCTGGTTAAGAAATAGGTTTTTTGCTTTTATTATATTTAAAATGTATCTTCAATGACAGATGCGTTAATAACGCGTCCCTCCTGTAATGTAGGTGAACATGATTCTCCACAACTTCTCTTAATAGCTAGGATATGTTTTGGGAAATATAGTGGTTTAAGTCTTCCGTTGCATTCTAAATGGTATATATTCAGAGTTGTCATTTTTCAATCTAGAGAGACCAAGTTCATCACCATCATCATCATCATCATCATCACCACCACCATCGTCATCATCACCACCACCATCATCATCATCATCATAATCATCACCACCATCGTCATCATCATTATCATCATTATCATCATCATCATCGTCACCACCATCGTCATCATCACTATCATCATCATCATCATCATCACCACCATCGTCATCATCACTATCATCATCATCACCACCATCGTCATCATCGCTATCATCATCACCATCATCATCACCATTATCATCATCATCATCGCCACCATCGTCATCATCATCACCATCATCACCATCATCACTATCATCATCACCATCATAATCATCATCATTCCCACCATCGTCATCATCACTATCATCATCATCATCATCATCATCATCACCACCACCACCATCGTCATCATCACTATCATCATCGTCATCATCAGTATCATCATCATCAAAACCATCATCATAACTATCATAATCATCATCGCCATCATCATCATCACCACCATCACCACCATCGTCATCATCATCATCATGTGCTGTGTCCCTTCAGTACGAAGGAGATAATTGCTCTCTACATCTTCCTATCTCTTGTAGCTCTTGTTTGCCAAATCTTTCCAGCTATGTTACTTGCTGTTTCTCACAGTCCCTTTCACCTTAAATATGTCCTGTGACTATCAAAATCCCCAAACCCTCTTTCGTTCACATATAACCTAGAATATAACTGTTGCTTGCATGTCTCGTCTATGTTATTCTCAGCACCCTCTGTAGAACCACATATCTGTGTCCGCGAGACTTCTTTCTTCATCTGTGAGGAGATTTTCCAGCATCCACTGTTCTATACAATAATTTATATTACATAACAGTTCAGCACTTTATCTTACTAATCTAATGTTCTTGTTTCTTAATACTTTGCTTAGGTTTGGAACGAAAGATTTTGCTATTAAAAATGCTCCTTCGCATTTCGGTGTCACACATACTCCATCCTCTGTTAAAACTCTTGCCATATATTTAATTGTTCATACTTGCTTGATCTTGGCCTATCCAGTTCGTAGTTCGCATCTTGGGTGGTTCATCTTGTTGACATCCATGCATTCTGTCTTCTTACAATTGGTGTATAGTCCTTTTTCTCACTTTCCTCTACGGTCATATCTAGGTGTTCCTGTTGTTTCATTTCTAACCATGAATAATACATCCTTGTGGGACGCCTAGTTCTGCCAGGATCGCCTCGGTGTAAAGATTGAATAAGTCCGGCGAGAAGACACATCCTTGTCTTACAACCCGTTCTAATTTTGTGTATTTACTGAATTAATTTTCTATCCGTATGCAGGCGGTTTGCTCGCACTGAAATTTCTAGATTATTTAAAATAAATAAAATATTTACTGATGAAAAGTCTCTCTCACAGGTTGATGTTATGTAATTACTTGGCGTATGTAGAATTTACACAATCTCCTGGTTGATTGATTCGTTTTTACGGCTTATCACCCCTTTGTAGGCTATTTAAAGCCAGACAATATTTGTAGATTGTTAGAATTTTGGGGGAAATAATAATGGTTTAGATATACTAATTAACCCATGGTGAGGGAAGAAAGGATGGATTCTGTTATGGGATCTTACCCATAATAATAATAATAATGGACTATACTTAATAAATACTGTGCCTCAGGAGTAGGCAAAGGGCCAGTCGCTCACTTTCTGAGCGACTGTTCGGTTAAACTCTCTTCCTACGGGCGGGAGGAACCCGAAGGTGGCTACGCCGAAGGGCGGAGTCTCCTTCGGGGGGGTTAAACCGGCCCTGAACCCGTTTATACGGGTTCAAATGGGCTATTTTTTGGCCGAGCCTAATGGCTCGGGAATGCCCACGTTAAAAAGGCCTTGTGCCACATGACACCCTCGTGGGGGGGGACTGAATATCGTCAGCCGTTCACTTCTGAACCGACTGTTCGGTTGAACACTCTGCTTTCGGGCGGGGAGGAACCCGAACGAGGCTACGCCGAGGAGCGGAGTCTCGTTTGGGGAGGTAAACGGGCCCTGAGCCCGTTTATACGGGTTCAATGGGCATAAGCATAACAATAAATAACCGACCTTGTTTCACATGATGCCCCAGTGGGGGTGGTGATTGAATATCGTCAGTCGTTCAAGTCTTGACCGGCTGTTCGGTTGAACTCTCTGCCTTCGGATGGGGCGGAACCCGAATGAGGCTACGCCCAAGGGCGGATTCTCTTTCGGGGAGGTAAACCGGCTCTGAACCCGTTTATACGTGTTCAATGGGTATATATTTGGGCCGAGCCCACCGGCTCGGAGAACCAACGTTAAAAACGGCCTTGCGACATATGACGCCCCAGTGGGGGCGGGGGTGACTGAATATCGTCAGTCGTTCACTTCTGAACCGACTGTTCGGTTGAACTCTCTGCCTTCGGCGGGGAGGAACCCGAACGAGGCTACGCCGAGCCCTGAGCCCGTTTATACGGGTTCAGTGGGCATATTTTTCGGGCCGAGCCACAATAAATAACCGACCTTGCGTCACTTGATGCCCTAGTTAGGGGTTGGGGGGTGGCTGACTGAATATCGTCAGTCGTTCAATTCTTGACCGGCTGTTCGGTTGAACTCTCTGCTATCGGGCGTGGCGGAAGCCGAAGGAGGCTACGCCGAAGGACGGATACTCTTTCGGGGAGGTAAACCGGCCCTGAACCCGTTTATACGGGTTCAATGGGCATATATTTGGGCCGAGCCCACGGGCTCGGAGATCCCAGACTAAATAACCGGACTTGTGCTACATGATGCCCCAGTGGGTGGTGGTGACTGAATACCGTCAGTAGTTCAACTCTTGACCGGCTGTTCGGTTGAAATCTTTGCCTTCGGGCAGGGAGGAATCCGAAGGAGGCTACGCTGAAGAGCGGAGTCTCTTTCGCGTAGGTAAACCGACCCTGAACCCGTTTATACAGGTTCAATGGGCATATTTTTAGCCGAGTCCACGGGCTCGGAGATCCCACGTTAAACTGGCCTTGTGCCACATGATGCCGACGTACAGTCAGTAGTTCAAGTGGAGTCAGTAGTTCAAGTCGAGTCAAGAGTCGAGTCAAAGGCAGTCCGAAACAGAGTCGCGTTCAGACAATTACTGCAAGACATTGGAATAGTGATACTGGTCGAGACTACATTGTTCTCTCTACTAAACCTGATTGTTCATACTAACACTTCTACCTCTCTGTATATATTCCTGTTTGTAATATATCTGTTTTATTCCATACCTGTGTTCGAGTTCTTTTTTATTGGTTCTACCTTGGACTATCACCGTGGTACAAGGAACCGGACCATAACAGATTCATATCTCTCCCAAGAGAATTTTCGCGTCAGTAAATATAACGCACTCAACAGAAATTGGAACCCTACTGTCCGATTAACAATTGCGAGCCATTATCCATTCTTTTTTTTATGTGCCGTTTCCTTTCAGGACGTAGGCTATCATGGCTCTCCACTTCTCCCTATCCCTTGTAGCTCTCAGTAAGTTTTGTCCCTTTGCTACTTCTCCAAGACCATGTTCCGTCATCCACTTGCTTAAGCCCGCTAGGTATCTCATGCGTTGTTTTCCTTTGTCTCTCTTTCCCTCTATTCAACCTATGAGTATCAGACTCTCCAAGCCCTCCTTTCCCATTATGTATCTAATTTCAGCCGCCTCTTCCTGATGTTAAGTATAAGCTTTCTCCTTGTTTGCATCCTTATTAAATTATCCATATACAAGCTGGTATTCCCAAGCAGTTACCCATTTAGTTAATTACCAAGTTCAACGTTGCTTAACTTCGGTGATCTTACGGGAACCGGTGTTTCGATGTGATGTGGTCGTAAGCCTTTATATAATCTCTAATCTTTTTGTCATAGACGCTAAGGTCGTCATTTTGGTGTTGAATTATCAGACAGTTATTGCCTCCATGTTTCTTTTAATAGCAGGATATGCTGTTCTCAGCTTTGTGTCATCATAGAACGGAATAAAATGTCGGTACCATTTATTTCATTACTTTAGTATGATTCCTGAAAATACAGTAGACGGAAATAGATTTCCGCATAGAATTTCTTAAAGAGCAAATAATTTGAATGTCCAGAATAACATTATTTTTTATCTTTTATATCACATGTTCTTTCAGGTCGTGGCTCTCTCCACACCCTTATCTTTCGTCTTTACTATCACTCCGCAAGACTTTGTTGGGAAATTCATTCCCAAAAAACTTGCTATTTCCTCCTGCATCTTTTAGGTTCAATCAACCCTGTGAGTCTTCCATTTTACGATCAGTTACGAATCCGAAATATCCAATTTCGTCACAGCAGTTTCTTTCTAGTTCCAAGACTCTTTAAAACTTTCTTGTCACTCGCATCATCTGTTCATAGTATTCACAAATTTCGACCACGTACATAAATAAGTATTAAGATAATGAAATGACCAGAGGAGAACTTATATTTATTCATCAAAGCCAAATGTAGAAAATTGTTTTAAAGAAAAATTATTTGTAATAATTAGTTATCGCTGAGATAAAAAATACATTATTATTTCTAATTTGACTTTGGGAATATACAAAAGTATTCAAAGTATAGTGTTGTAATTTTCACTTGTTAAACGAAATTGAATCAAAATTTTTTATTGATTTTATTAATATTACTGGTATTAATATTTTTAAATGGAGTAAGTTAACAATTTTTTAAATTTTTTTTATCATCTTACTTATTATAAAACGCAGAAACAATATATATATATATATATATATATATATATATATATATATATATATATATATATATATATATAATATTAGTGGTAAATATACATACATATGCAAAATATATAAATACACATACATGTATATTTTTTGAATAAAAATTCCGAGAGGAAGAATCCATGTCCAGGACAGAGTAAGGATATAATAAAAAGGCTTAAACATATATATATATATATATATATATATATATATATATATATATATATATATATATATATATATATATATATATATATATATATCGCTGTCTCATCGGTGTGGATATAAGTTGGGTTGCCTCTAACTAGAATCGAAATACGGCTGAACTGACATCAATCCGAGAATCTACCGTTAAGCCGTTGGCTTGGGAAGTTAAATTTAAGCCTTTTTATTTTTAGATAAACATGCCAGTGACTGAGAGAAGTGACGTTTTTATGAAGAGAACTCAATAATAGTCATTCGTTTTTATCGTTGGATAGAGTTTGTGACCCTGGGTTTCACGCTTTAGCGATCGTCAGTTGACGATCGCTAAAGCAACCCAGGGTCACAAACTCACATCTATCAACCAAATATGTTACTCTATCTCTGATATTGAGCGCTTTCTAATAAGTACATATAATATATAAATAATTATACATATATATATTTATTTATATTTATATTCACTTTTATATATATATATATATATATATCAGAAGGTCAGTTGAATCCTTTATTTTTTATTTTATTTTTCAGGCGTGTATTGAGTAAAAGGAGTGTCAGAGAAAAGCGATAATAACAACAAAAAATGCAATATGAGCTCTGGTAAAAAACACGCAATGATAACAGCAAAAATTGCAATATGAGCACTGGTAAAAAATTGTTGCTGAAGACGTTAGGCACGTGTAACTAAAACTGTCTACCCCAGTGAGCGAAATAAATGGTTCAGTTCGACATTCCAACCACCTGAGGAAGATCGGAGCGTGCAACGGCCGAAACGTTGTAATAAATATGGCGAGAACGATGAGGACAATAGACCGAATAATGTAAATAATATACATAGTATCTCATCTCGGAAATATAGACAGATAGTGTATTATGTACTTTTAATACTACAGTATATATATATATATATATATATATATATATATATATATATATATATATATATATATATATATTGTGTGTGTGTGTCTGCATTTACCCACCTTGGCACAAAGGTGTCCACATGCGTACATTCAATCCAAGGAAGAAAAAAAACTTCAGTTCAAAAATAGAAGTAGGGCACCGAGGTAAAGAACAGATAGTAGACACTAATCGGACTTTCCCCAAAACCACGCAGTGCCTATACGCGTACATATGCCAAGGGCCAAAATTGTCCTTTTCTTCGATCACTATTATACATGTGTTTTTAGCCAACAACGTTCAGTGAGGGTGTTACTGCCGTAGGGTTGGAATAAGCTGAACCAGATAGTCCTCATAATTTTAAAAGGAAAAGAGAAGGAATACGAAATATTAATCCCCGGTCTGAAGTCCTGATTGATTTACTCGCCGCTCCACGGTTGCAAGATGTGAACCAGGATCATTTTTCACATAGGGTTGCGATCTGCCAAAAGTATTGCCTGGTCCACGCTATCAATGTAACACTGGCGTCGATATTCCAAAGACTTTCCCTATTTTAGTCCAATAAGGATGGTGCTGTCGTAGAGTTAGAATCCCAGTGACCAGATATCAATCAGAGTTTTTCTTGAACTACGCAAAGACAGAAACATGGTCGAGTTGAATAATTGACACAACACACGCTTCCTAGACGAAAAGCAGACAACGAAATTGAGATTTTACGAAGAGCACATATATAATCTGATACTAGGCTTAAGTATCGATTCATATGTAAATGAAAATCCAGGGAAAAATACGAAACTAAATCAGAAGCAAAACAAGCCAAAAGAATATTTATCTCTACCATCAGAATTTCTGTCTTAACATATGCATTTAATCTTGAGCAGGCTGGCTGTCGATTTCTTTACGTTCGTTACACGATATATCGAAAATTTTGTAAAGTATAGACCACGGAAGAATTGGTTAACTTTTAGGGACCGATAAAAGTATTTACTTTCGATTCAGAGAGATTTTTATATTACACTCTGGAAAATTGGAAATTTACAAAGTTATGTCCGCTTTTTCTGTATATCTCTATGAACTGCTTTTCCCTGTTTTAAGATTTGATGTTTAGCATTTTCTTCTGGTGTACATCCTGACATTATTAGTTCTTTCTGTGAAGATGGACAGAATTTATTTTCACCCATGTCTGCTTATTTTTGATGATAGGTCTCTGATTATATTATTTCCCACGGCATATCTTGGTAAACGTAACTTAATTACTTGGATTTTATTTAGAATGGCGGTTGTATGCGCTCGGTGAATGCTTTCTTGTTGTTTTTATTTTTTAAATTTCATACTTTCTAACTAGCTAGCGAGGAGACACTATCGAAATTCCTTTATCAAGATAAATGTGTAAATATAACAAAATATGGCGGTCCAAATTGGTTTGACTTGGGATTTTTTTGCGATGTGGGGGGGGGCAATGAGAAAACCTAGAAATCAGAAAACCTATAAAACCAGCATAATATTACTTTTTTTTTTATATAGAACCAAAGAAAAAAAAAAGGTAAAGGAGCTGAGGGAAAGGAAAAATAATTGTATTTGTTTTATGATTATTGATGTTTTACTTGATTTCCTCAAAGGAAATGCACTTATAAACCCTTTGATCATAACGTTATTTGCAACAAACATTTTTTTCTTTACAAATTACCAGTTGATTACCTACAATCATCAATAAAAACATTCTTTCTGCAAATATAATATGCTGAAACATCTGTCTCCATCGTCAGGTGGGTCACTACTGAATAATTTATTAGCATCGAGAAGAGAAATAGACTTAGGCAAATCAAATACATACGTAATTCCATGGAGACTAACATGAGGAAATGACTTTGATGAGACTTTGTCCACTGGGACGAAGGTTATCATTCTGTCAGTTACATAGCGATAGATATAAGCATGAAAGACGAAGAGGAATTGCTTGTGCAATGGCGTCTGGATATATATTACATTTGAGGCTTTTAGAATAGCTGATTATTGTGAGTTCAATCGCACTCAGCCAAAAAGAAACTTGGAGAACTCAGTTCAAATAGTGAAACAGAGATGGATTAGGGTCATTGAAAAATAGAAGGAGAATTGGACGTGAGCTGGAAAATTTGGGCACACCTATTTCTTTGCCGGAGAGAAATGCATTTTAAGCTAATGCCTGTTTCCTGATTCCTGAGATCGTCAGTATGCTAGGGAGGTTAGACATTACTTGCTGCAGATGCCTGGTTCAGGAATGTTTTTCTTTAACACTCACAGAACCAATTGTATTTCATATTGCAAATATTCTGACAAGGCGTTATATACTGTTTCTAGGAGAGAGCGTATAATCTGGCGTGATCAACAGTTTGTCAAATGACAGCGTGTTCTAAACTTGTCTTGTGCCTTCGGCATATCACAGACACCGAACAGTTTTGTGTACCCAATTTCACACACACACACACACACACATGTTTTTAATCAATTCGCCACAAGTAAGGCGATAATGCCACTTAGACGCAAGAGTTTGTTGTGAGTGAAAGAGAATGATAACTCTTTATTGAGGAAAAAAGAACAATAAAATAAGACAGAAAATAGCGATTGACGTTACATTGATTTTTTTTAAATATCATAGGTGACAATGAAGCAAAAAGCCGAAGAGAATTCCACAGGCGAGAAGTGTGAGTAAAGAAAATATTAGAATAGAACTTACAGGTACATCTAGTTGTTTCAACAGTACGCGTAAATTCATAACGTTGAGATACCAAGGAGGAAAGCTCGTTAGAAAAATTGCCATTAAACTATTTATGGAAAAGACACGCAAATCATATCTTGCCTTTAAAAAAGTAACTAAGGAAGAGATGTCATGTGAGGAACGATGATATTACAGTGTGGAATCTTCCATATTAACCTTCCACCCCTTTCGGAAAAATGTTTCCTTCTATAAAACAAAGCCTTAACCAATCACCATTTCGTTTCAGTAAAATTCAATCTTCTATTGGTTAAAACTGTAGCAAAGTCACAACAGAACCTTTTCCCGCCTAAGGTCCCTGGAACCGAATTTTAAACACCCGACTCTATATAATCAAACACATTATTCAATTGAAGTCAGTCAGTCATCAAATTTCAAGAGATCCATACAAACTCCACGCTGTTCAATTTACTGACTCGCAACCACTTAAAGTTTCTCAACAAACTCAAAGCAGCATTTTAATAACCATTGTCCGCGTGGGTATTCATCACCCACAATTGACTTAAAGAGTGAATATTTTCACTATTGTAGCGAGCACCAGATCTAATAGCACGGTTCATTGGACAGACGAAAGGTAGATATATAACCGTTCAAGATGGATTCTGGCGGGAACGAATGTCTTGAACGACACAGTGCACCAACTTTTCTAGCTGCAGACTTATGCTTAACTTAGAGGATAGAGCCTATATCTATCTATCTATCTATCTATCTATCTATCTATCTATCTATCTATCTATCTATCTATCTATATATATATATATATATGAAGAAATATGGTTTTAAGGTGTGCTATATTTATGAGATAAAGTGTTCAATATCAGAGATACAGAGTATGTAAATATAGAAGTTGCACATTAAAGTCAACATTGAGAGACGACAGGCTGTTTTCGTGCTAGACGCAATCGTCAGCCGACCTGACGATTGCGTTTAGTATGAAACAGCCTGTGGCCTCTGAATGTTGACTTCAAATTCACTTTTATACATATATATATATATATATATATATATATATATATATATATATATATATATATATATATATATATATATATATATATATATATATATATATATATATATATATATATATATAACCAAATGATAGAGAACAAATGGAGTACATTTGTCGCTGCCATATTTCCCGCAATCGTCAATGATGCGATGTCTATGTTCCGTTTTATCGTGACATGAAAAAATAATTCACCCACCTTCTCCCTCTGACCTTTTTTCTATTCGGCTTAGATCTGCCATTTAACTGGAAATCGAGTCATATCCACAAGTCTATTTTTAATTCAGATTTTATGCCCTCACCTTTAAGTTTCGGAAAAAGATGTAAGATTTGTTTATAAATTTCCCTAAAAAATCATTTTATAACCAGTTAACTAGCAAAGCCTGCGGAATTACAGTCATAATATTGAAACATGAAAGCTTTTGTGTAGCGATTTCAGAATGTTTTATTATAAGCGCTTATAATAAAAATATAATAATAATAATAATAATAATAATATTATATATATATATATATATATATATATATATATATATATATATATATATATATATATAATGAGGGGTGTAACTGAAAAGTAAGCAGCGCAAGAAAGAAATGTCTAAAATAAATCTTCTATCAATCATAGCAGTCAATTGACCAGTAATGCTCTTTATATAGTCGAATTGTTGGGGCATATCGAAAGTCGACAGACATGATAGAATTTCTCCTCAAGAAACAAATGGATTACGTCTTCTGCGATTAATATGTCGTTAGTGGCCGGAATATCTTGCGAGTGTAATGCCTAAAATTTCTTTACCACAGGAAAAAATAATCTGGAAGAAAAATGCTTCGAACAACGGAAGTTAACATTTTTTTTATTTGTTTGCCGGAAGTTTATGACCTATAGAAAATATCATGAATTTACTTCACACTATCTTAACCAGGAAATCTCTTCTTTCAAAACACAGATCTATACTACTGTACTAAGTGTTGTATGTAAAAGATAAATGTCAATCATTGTATTCGTATGTGTGTGTGTGACTGACCGCTAGAACGTTGATTTCCAAATGCGTGTGTTCAAACGTTTTTCTCAATATCTTTGGCACCTTATATATCTTTTAATGATTTCATTCCAAGCAAATCAATAAAGACACTAACACACAGGATATTAGAAAATGATTCTATCTATCTATCTATCTATCTATCTATCTATCTATCTATCTATCTATCTATCACAGCCTGTTCCATTCTACCCATCATAGTCTGTTCATATCTATCTATCTATCTATCTATCTATCTATCTATCTATCTATCTATCTATCTATCTATCTATCAGAGCCTGTTTCATTCTACCCATCATAGTCTGTTCATATCTATCTATCTATCTATCTATCTATCTATCTATCTATCTATCTATCAGAGCCTGTTCCATTCTACCCATCATAGTCAGTTCATATCTATCTATCTATCTATCTATCTAACTATCTATCTATCTATCTATCTATCAGAGCCTGTTCCATTCTACCCATCATAGTCTGTTCATATCTATCTATCTATCTATCTATCTATCTATCTATCTATCTATCTATCTATCAGAGCCTGTTCCATTCTACCCATCATAGTCAGTTCATATCTATCTATCTATCTATCTATCTATCTATCTATCTATCTATCTATCTATCTATCTATCAGAGCCTGTTCCATTCTACCCATCATAGTCAGTTCATATCTATCTATCTATCTATCTATCTATCTATCTATCTATCTATCTATCTATCTATCAGAGCCTGTTCCATTCTACCCATCATAGTCTGTTCATATCTATCTATCTATCTATCTATCTATCTATCTATCTATCTATCTATCTATCTATCTATCAGAGCCATATCTCTACCCATCATAGTCTGTTCATATCTATCTATCTATCTATCTATCTATCTATCTATCTATCTATCTATCTATTGCTTTTTATGTTCTGTTTATTTTTCTT
The DNA here is from genome assembly GCA_903632075.3 of Acanthosepion pharaonis. NCBI lineage: Eukaryota > Metazoa > Mollusca > Cephalopoda > Sepiida > Sepiidae > Acanthosepion > Acanthosepion pharaonis. The sequence continues at coordinate 1,910,294 of CAHIKZ030001402.1, forward strand.
TTTACTTCGTTGTGTTTTTTTTTTCTTTTATCTATTTATCCCACAAAATGAGGTCTTCGTATGTTGTGCATGCGTGACTGGAAAATTTAGATTTACTGCCTGTGTTTTCTATTTTAGCTATGATGGCTTATGAACAGTGTGAGGCTAAGTACTATTACCTGCTGGCTCTTTAGGTTTATATTAGGTTCGCTATACTTAGTGTATTGACCACTTTACGTAGTTATTTTTACTCGTTTTGGTGTTTTTTTTTTCTTTGGACTCTGGGCTTGAATTTTGGATGATTGTTTTTGCCTCAAATTCATGTTCTTAGTTCTTTCTTTTTTTTTATCCCTCATTTTTCCTTGGTCATTGGTTTGTTCAATTACAAGTCGAAATACCTAAGGTTTTTCAAAACGAGTACCACTACATATATATATATATATATATATATATATATATATATATATATGTATGTATATATAAGTTATGAAAAACTATCAAACATTAAAATCTCTTTTTTACATAAATTGCTAAAACTTACCAACCATATCCTCTATATGTAAAACCCATTCACAGCCTCTTTCTCTCTACTTCCCTCTCCCTCTTCTTTCTTTTTCCTTCTTTCTTTTTCCTTCTTTCTTTTTCCTTCTTCCTTTTTCTTTTCTCTCTTATCCCCTCCCATTTCAATATGTCATTTCCGTTAAGTTAACCGTTTAAATAGGTCATGGTCTGGTCGCTCCTCCTCCCCCAATACTAAGTATGATTGAGAGAGATATTAAATTAAACTCTCCCTAAACTCTACCATGTCTCTCTAACTACTCCTATTACATTCTCTGTTAAATTACAAAAACTTACACTACCCATCAATTTTCATTTCATTCTTCGTCTCATTTTTTGAAGTGCTATCTGATGATCTGGAGTCCTTTAAAAGGGCTCTGGTGAAATAAATTATTATAATGGAACCTTAAAGTGGTATGCTTTTTTTTATATATATATATATATATATATATATATATATATATATATATATATATATATATATATATATATATATATATATAGCTAGCTAGCTAGCTAGATAGATAAATAGATAGATAGATAGATAGATATAATAGGATGGTGAGAAAGCAATAAGTTTTCTCTAAGAGGAACTGGAAAGAAAAAAGCATCGAAGTAAAGTGATTAAGTTATGAAGAATATGACGGAAGACGTTAAGCGAAGAATCTGCTTCAAAAGCCGTATATCACATGATCAGTTAATCTCTCGGAGTTCAGTGTGATTGTCAACCAGCTTGGGATTTGCATACGGATCAATATTCCATCAAATTCAAGTTTTTCCGTTTATGGCTGGCGCCATTTCCCGCTGGTTCTTTCAGTGGTAAATGTTCTAAACTTGAAATGGAAACAGTGGGGATGGTATTTGATAGTTGATGATGAAAGTAAGGAAACAGTAAAGGAAATTGTAACAACCATATGCAGGAGTGTAAAAATAAGTCGTCTGGGAAAATGGAACTTTATAGAAAGTTTTCTACCATTCTCATATATAATTAAGTCTTGAGAAAATCAAAATCATTTGATTAATATTCGTTGAAGCAACATTTCTTCATTAAACACCGTGGGCATGGATTTTTTTCATACTTCATCCCGTTTACTAACTTGTAATTTCTTCAGTAAACTTAGGATTAATGGTCATGTTGATGAACATGGAGAGGGGAGTTGAGGCTATGGATACATTTATAAAGCAATTGTTAAGTTTGATGGAAAATTGTTTGAAAGATCAACGAAAAATAATAAACAAACCAGTAAAAATCGCCATTTTTCTCTATTTACGCGGGTTTTCACTATATGGATGAACTCAATTATCAAGTTAAATGACAGTTAAACAATCAACTTATTGTTGGCTACAGTTGAGTGAAGTTTGTTCCAGATTGTTTGAAAATTCAGGGTGTTTTAGTTTAAAATTTGTATTGAAATCGATTTTCGTTTTTCGCTAAACGCAGTGGCATAGAAATAAAAATGAGACATCGTTGCGCTCGTTATCATGTAAGTAACCTACATACCGAATTTGAACGAAATCGGAGCAAAAAAGTTGAATTTATCGATATTTGATCGGCTTTATCGATTATTGATTTTTTAATTATCGATTTTTTATCCTAAGAACAATGTATTTGCTAAGTTTGGTCAAAATCGAATGGATCTCGAGTGAAAAGATATCATACGAATAGACAGACACACAGAAATCCTCTGTTTTTATATATAAATTAAACATTGCAGGTATGGATATTTTTTTTACTACTTCATCCCGTCTACTAACTTGCTATTGATTCAGCAAACTTAGGATTAATGCTCTTGTCGATGCACATTGACTGGGAAGGGGAAGCTATGGATTGCAAGTAGCGGTGAAACAACCTCTGCAATGATACAGTCTGCATCAAAATGCAGAGTAAGATTTACATTCGGGAAAATAAAAAGAGATAGATAAGCCTGGTCAACCTGGGATAATTGCTTGTCCTCGTTGACCCAAGAATTGAACAATTCCAGGTAATAATCGGTCTTACAATTCGCAATTAGCGCTCATTGACCACATAAACTGAGAAGATAGGTAATCTTTCTTATATTCATATGAAAGTTGGTGTCGATCACGACTTGTGTTAGAAAACAGTATTTCCCACGAGTGTCACTAGCTGCGTAAAATCCAGGATATCGAATTCTAATTGAAAGTTTAGCGCCACAGAACCTCCTGCCCATAACGGGATTGGGGCATGCTAATCCAAGCTCATTGAACAGGTTTATAAGCTTAGTTTGATACAACAAAATGGCGATGTCTGTGCAAATAAGGATCTGACATTAAACTTCAAATAGGGAGGATGGTTTTTCCCCAATCATGTAAAACTACCTTCCATACAATTGGTCATATTTTTATGTAATAAGCTGAGATTATTAGATACTATACAGGTTAGTCTAAAGTGGCCAGGAAGATATGCCTTGCAAATCCAGAATATATATATATATATATATATATATATATATATAGAGAGAGAGAGAAAAAGTTTCAAATTAAAAATTATAATGTTTTATTTTATGAAAGTATTTATTTATATATATATATATATATATATATATATATATATATATATATAAATATAAATATATATATATATAAATAAAATAAAACATTATAATTTTAATTTGAAATTTTTATATATACATATTAAGAAAGTATAATGGCTTCTCATTATACTATATATATATATATATATATATATATATATATATATATATATATATATATATATATATATATATATATATATATATATATATATATATATATATATATATATATATATATATATATATATATATATACAAGTGAACATTGAAGAGAGGCGACAGGCTCTTTCATGCTAAACGCAATCATCGTGGCTTGACGATTGCGTCTAGCATGAAACAGACTGTCGCCTCTAAGTGTTGACTTCTATGTTCACTTTTATATTTACACACGTTCTATCTCTAATATTGAGCACTTTATCCCATAAATATAGCACACCTTAAAAATGTATTTCTTCACACACACACACACACACACACACACAACACACACACACACACACACACACACATATATATATATATATATATATATATGTCGTCACACATTATGAAAATGGACAAAGTCTGCCAATTATTTTAAGATATTTTTATGTATAAAAAATGTATGAGCATAAAAATATATATGATATATATATATATATATATATATATATATATATATATATAATGTGTGTGTGTGTGTGTAATTCCATGTACAATATTCATATATGTATATGCTGTTATATTGCTTGTCGCACATTTTTACATATAGGTCTGTAGATATATTTAATTTTTTGTGATTATCTTGCTGATGTCTACATCATGTATATTTTTTATCAATTTTTTATATTCTGAATTTGTTTATTGTAATTATTTAAATATATTCATTTATTTTATTGATTAATTTACTTATTTAATTTGTTCGATTATATTCTTATATTATTTTATTTATGTTGGATATTATTATTATTATTATTAGTTTAAAATGATGATGATTGTATTATGTGATAATGATTGCTGTGTAATTTGACACAACATAATTAGACACATTGCTGTAAGTTTTCAAACTTTCTCTCCTCCCTTTTTCTTCCTTTCCTCCCCTAGTATATTAATTTGATCAGCCCTATTAAGGAAATTTTTCTTGGTCAATCAGTTTATTTTTGCAATTTGCTCCTCATTTATTTAGTCATTCTTTCCTTTCTTTTATTTTTCTCTCTCTTTCTCACACTCCCCTCTCACTCTCTTCTTCTTCTCTTAATTTTTAAGTTCATCAGGGCCTTTGGGTAAGTGTCTTGGATAGTTGAATAAAGACTACCTTTACTTATACTTGGGTTCCGTTGCATAAAACCTTAATTCGGCTAAAGGCTAAGGTTTATCATTGTTCACAGATTTGAGCGACTTCACATGTGGAAATAATTGAAAATATGTGTTACGATTCAAGTAATCTTAGGGTTATTTTTTTACAGTATCAATTGGCTCTTTACGAGAAACAATGTCCACGTTGTGAATTATTACAACCTTCTCTAAATATATTAAACCTAGCGAATTATTACAACCTTCTCTAAATATATTAAACCTAGTGAAGAGAAACATAACATTCAGTTATGCACGTCTGAGCGATGATTGTCTGAGCTAGTGGTACTAAGGAATATATCTCGTCTGAATAACTGCTATAGTAATAATGAACTATATGTAGGAAAGTTCTGAAAAAATGCGATCAACTTTGGCGCCATTCTTAATATATAAAAAAAACGCCTATGCACGTTTTCTAAAAAAAATAAAATACTCGACCACATCTTTTAACCAATCAGTTGTACGAAAAATACGCGGTCGCTTCGTAAGAAATTTGTGGAGCTAACGCGCGTGTGTGTGGTCTCATCAGATCATTTAAAAAATGAGAATATTTTCAAACTGCTTCAGAACAATTTACTTGTCCAGTAAAATCAACACAACTGTGTCTCACCAGCAGCCCCCTCCATACAACTGTGTCTCACAGTAGCTTGTTTCTTTGACCGCTGAATGAACAGTATCAAATAACGATTCTCAAATTGGCGATAATGCTTTTAATGCCACGCGTCTGCTGATATTTCACTATAACTCGCAGAGACTTTAAAGAAAAATAAAACACTAACAATTAAATTTCCACAAGTTATTGTGTTTTAAAAAGAAAAGGAAATAAAAAAAATTCTTTTCTATTAACATTAGTCGTTGTCGTCGTCATTTAATGGATGTCCTCAAGGGCACATGGCACAATGGATAAAGGCGTTAGCTAGATCGAGTGACAGGACCTAAAGAGTGTGAGTTCAATACCCGATTAAGGCAGTGGAAAACTTTCAGAGGGAAATTAACAGGAGACAACAGATAACTGACATCCATTAAACATAACAGAACAGCCTACCCTAGTAAGCGAAATAAATGGTTCATTTCGACATTCCAACCACCTGAAGTAGGCCGGAGCGTACAACGGCCGAAACGTTGGAATAAATATGGCGACAAAGATGAGGACAATAGTCCGAATAATGTAGATAATGTAAAACTCCTATATAAGGTAATGAAGGAAAGGGAGAATAAAGGACTAATCCTCAATTGCAAGAGAACAAAATGCATGGCTGTTAGCATAAGGGAAATCCCATTGTTCAAATTACAAATTGGAGACACCAAAGTCAAACAAGAACAACAATTTAAATATGTAAGAAGTATTTTAAAAGGGGTGGAAAGTGCGACACTGAGATCTGAAGGCTTACTTGGATAGCGAAAGATGCCTTCCAAAAGCTAAGCAAAGTATTTAGAAATTGAAAATTTCGTTAGAAACAAAGAAAATGGTACTGAAATGTTATGTAATATCATTCCTCTTACATGGCAGTGAATCCTGGATAATTAAACTTCACAGAAAATGGAAACAAAAAGGACATTTATTTTTGTTTTGTTTTGTTTTATTTTACAGCATATCAACCACAACAGGTTATTTAACGCTGACAATTTTTATTGCTGGTAATATTTTTTCCTTCAAAAATCTATATTTGGTAATATTTTTTTTTTCTCCAAAAAAGGTATCGCTGGTAATATTTTCTAAAAGAATATCTATAGCTGGTAATATTTTTTTTTTCAAAAATGTATTGCAGGTAATAAAAAGTATTTCTGGTATTAAAACCTATTTTTACACTTTCATTGTGTTTTGACCCCAGTTTAGGGGTCTAAAAATTTAACCATACTTAGGACCCTAACACGTGCTAACACCCTGGGTTAGGGTGGACTTAGGAACATCAGCACTTAACAGGTGCTTCCACGCTTCTCACAACCTCCTGATAAGAAGCCTTGCTGCCGGACGTAATTTATCGTCTTACCCAGGATTAAAATTATTAAGAGACAATTGAAATTTCTCAGACACATAATGAGGAAAGATTGAACGCAAGATGATCAAAGGAAAACAACGCATAACTTACTTAGTGACAATGAGTAAATGAATGGCTGATTAAGGTTTATAAAAGATAACTAAAATACGAAATTTATTAAAAGCTGCAAAGGACAAGAAAAAGTGGAGAGCTATAATCACCGAAGTCTTGAAAAAATAGGGTGCGTAGATTAGCGATAGAATAGAGAAAGGCCGGCTACGTTTCGTCTGTGAGATAAGGGTACTACTATAAAGAATAGTACATCAGACACAAAGTCACCTAATTATTTGTTTTTTTTTTTTTTTTAACTCTGTCGAGGCTGGATTTTTTGTTCTGCGTTATTTACAGAGCATTTATATTGTATTGTATATCATATGTAATTTTATTTATATACTTTAATTTCATCGAGAAGACGATGTCCGTTGTTTAAACATAAATTTGATGCCATTTCAAATCCAGAACCAGAGATTCAGAAGATTTTGTTATCTTAGAAACCATAGGGGTCCCGAAACAAATAACAAGGAATAACTATATAATTATTTTACCCAGAAAAAAAAAACAATACACCTAATACAAGGCCCAAGATACAATCTAAGTCGTGGAACAAAAAGTGAAATTTTCAGAGCTGATGGAACTAAAGAATATAACTCTTTTGAGCATTGCTCTAGAGTAGTGGTAGTTTAGAAAAGTTTCGTTTGTGTAATAAAATGTCGCAGGGTAGAGAATTCATAATATAATAAAATGCCTGATAAGGCAACAATAATTCATTCTTGGTCTGATCTGATACTCTTATATAGATAGAGAGCATGGCAGCGGGAATTAGGTGTTTTTCGAGCGTTAAAATCAACTGACCATTCTTTCAACATCTTTTTTGCCATCAGTATTGCAAAGTTTGTAAGCCGAAAGCTAAAAGACCAAGAAGTTGGTAGAGAAATGATCACCCCGTCCTGAAGGGACACTGCATGAGACAACGAGAATTGCCAGTCTGTAATACTCATCAGTAAATTTAAGAAGGTTCAGTCATAAACTTGGTATCTATCTATCTATCTATCTATCTATCTATCTATCTATCTATCTATCTATCATTTTTCGTTCTCTGCACATCTATCAAGCTATCTCTTATTCTCCACATCTTTCTATCTATCTATTTCGTTCTCTCCGTATCTATCTATCTATCTATCTATCTATCTATCTATCTATCTATCTATCTATCTATCTATCTATCTATCTATCTATCTATCTATCTATCCTTACATTATTGAATGTGGACAAATTGCTGAAGTTGTGAAGAAAAAGTCTAAAATCACACTTGCATTTATGTTATACCAAACTGGCGAGTAATTCCCACTGATACCTGTGTAAATATTTCAAGGTTTATTTACAATATCAAAATCAGCATAGAAAATAAAAAAACCACACATCTAAATAAGAGAAAATATTAGAAAAAACATACACAGAACTTGGTCTAATATTGATTACGTATAATCAGGTTTTGCGTCGTTGAGTTACCTCGATGCCTCGTAAATTTATCTGATGGGCTGCTTAATATTCAAAATGTTGATTTAACAACCCAGATAAAGTCTGTAATGCATAGTTGCCTTATAGTAAACTATTTCAGATAATTCCGTATTTCGTATACCCGATGACGTTATTTCGAAAGCAACTTTACGAATGAACATCCTATACCTTGACTTTCCCGTTTCAATAACTAACACCTTGCTTCTTTTACACAATTACGATAACAAAACCTCCTGGTTAAATTTAATTTATGCGCAAACGTCTGACACTTTGTCAAATTGTCAGTTATGTCGTGGTTACCTACAGTGAAGAAAGAACAAACATGAAGTCTTATTTTGTTTATTGCATTTGCTTTCGAAACGGAGACATGGGTGAGCATAAAGCGAGAGATAGAAAAGCAGAAAGAAAGAAAGTAAGAAAGAAAGAAGACAGAAAGAAAGAAGACAGAAAGTAAAAGGAAATTTATGTTATTCGACTGAGTGAAATTAATAAAAATGTTTATAAATATGATCTGAAATTCATTAATAATACAGTTTAATTTGGATGTACACAGACCCCGACTTGTCTTTAGTGACCATGGATTTGATCCCACCCATCTTTAAGATACGATCAACCTGGTCAGTATGTTGCTCATGCCTACGTCGCTGATGGACCGAAGGAACAACAGGCCCGTTAAAGTTTGACACCATCACCGTCGCAGGAGCTGGAAGACGAACTTCCTTAGGGGCTCTGAACTTTTAGCGGTAGAGTATCGGCTACGCCAGGGTTACATACCGAATTCGGTGTTACTTTCTCCTAGACCGGTTGCATTCCAGGGCTTTAGAATCCAGTGTGTCCTGCTATTTACCAATAGCTGGGGAGGGGAGAGCACCATTTATATCTTACCCAAGGGTATTAGCACGGAAGTGAATCTCGTGGATCCAACTAGAATTCGAACTCAATCCGAGCCGATATCCATTATTCCACGGTGCCTCCCGATACAAATTTACACAACAGCTAAAACATGTTGGGGTAGCTGCGTATCTGCGTCTCGTGTCACGGTGGCATGTCACCAACTTACAGCTTCTGGTTGGAGTGGAAGCAGTGGCAAGCAAAATATATATATGTTCATATATAAATGACGGATAGTCATTTTTTGTAGAGGTGAAAGGAAATGGAGTAAATTTCAACAAGTCGACATTTTCAGGTGTCTTATATGTGGCTAATAAATGATTAACAGGATCACTACAATCTTAACATGTTCAATCTAGGATTAACCGTTATCTTCCGAACATATCCGCAAAAGCTCTAACTCTTACTCTGTAACCCTCTACTACGAGTGACACCCCCCCGGGCCTTATACACGGTGAACACCACTGTAAAAAAAAAGAAAGAAAGAAAATATACTTGTATGCCTGCAAAAATAGCTGAAAAGAAAGAAGACATGAAAATCTAGCTATTAGTGTGTCGGTATGTGTGTACAAGACACGTTTGCACGTGTATCTGTGTGTGTGTGTGTGTGTGTGTGTGTGTGTGTGTGTGTTTGTGAGGGTTCAGTCACGTATCGTGTTGCTGTTACTCCTAATAACCATGCTAAAGGGAAAAGAGAAAAAGAAAAGAAGAGACATGAATTGTACCGTTTTTATAGCGTGTTTAACAGCGCCACCTAACGGATTTCTGATAAATCTGTCAAAGCCAAGGGGGAGTAATCGCACAAAAATTGAATAAATAATTTTTGTTTTAGTAAGCAAAGAAAGGAGTACTGAGCTGTTACGTGACATCTGTCCTTCTTTATGGCAGCGAATATTCGGCGGTCTCCTCAAAGATGAAGAAGAGATGCGAGGCAACGGAGGTATGGTCCTACAGAAAGATTCTGAGGATATCATGGACGTAGCGTGTGAGCAACGATGAGGTTTTGGAGAGGATGCAAACAAAGAGGAAGCTTATACTTAATATCAGGAAGAGGCAACTGAAGTTTCTGGGACACGTAATGAGAAAAGAGGGCCTAGAGGAAAGCAATGCAGGGCTTAAGCAAGTAGATGACAGAACGTGATCTAGGGGAGGTGACGGAGGGACGAAACTTATCGAAAGCTAAAAGGAGTAAAGAGACACGATCGCCAACGTCATGAAGGGACACGTCATATAAAAAGAAAAGAAGCGTATTGAATAAAATAAAATAAAAATATATTATATAACATACACTGCATTTTATATATAAAATAACTATGCAAATGTAATCATATAGACGAAATATCTTAATTATAATAAAATTACAATATCTTATAATAATTCTTAGATTTTGTTTATAAAATGTGAATGCCAATGTAACAGAAATTTTAAGGCAAAGATTCTAAAAAGCACCACGCCCTAAAGCTAATTATATAATTGTCATGTAGGAATAGAGTGACGCAGCCGACACTTGAGTTTGAACATAGACCGCCAGTGAGCAAACACAGGGGATCTCATTATTGAATTAAGTAGATCTCGTGACCATAGAGGAAACGCATAATTAGGAAATCGCGTGACGTCTAATTGATCGTTATTCCTGGTTTATCCTCTGTTAATATACGGATCCCCATTTCTAGTGTATCCTCTATTATTATAACCGCTATTCTCTACTCTATTCACTATACAATTACTCTATTCGGATCACTACAAGGGTTACGATGCGAGCGAGTATTATCGAGCAAGTACTATAAGTGCGAATGTTATTCGAAGGCGTCTAACACCAGTATTGTTCAACGGTGTTACTATAGTTGTATCTGCGATTACAAAGTCTCTACTACAATAAGCATTACGAAACTGACAACGAGTATTCGTTGGTATCACAAAAGTGGCAACGAGTGTTCGTTGACATCACGAAAATAATATATATATATATATAGCATTTGAGTATAATATGTGTACCCAAATGTAACATATTTTATGGGAAAAGATAACACTTATAAAAATAATGAATTTACTGTGTTTATCGCAAAATAATTGTGACGTTTAGTTTTGAAAATGTGTATGCAATATGTGATTACTATTATGGGATAAATATAATATTTATAAAATGCACAGGCCTCACAAGAATTACTGATCATGTCCCATAGCATAAATAGCATTTTCCTTATAACCTACCTATAAAAATGCAACAATTATTATGTGACAAATGTAATAAATAAAAAAGAAAAACGAAAATAAAAACACAATACTTTAAGGAATCACTATGTCTCATAGAAAATACATAAAATATATGTACAAATGCAAAAAAGATTAATTGTACACAAATAATAACTCTAAAAACATAAGCTGTTAAAGATTTACTACATATATCATATAATTGTTCTTAGATTTTCTATGCCAAATGTTTATGTAAATATGACACCTGTTGTGAGAAGACATAGAGTAATGCATAGCTGCTCGGATTGAGGAATGGGAAAGCCGAATTCGAATTCAGGACGAATCCATTACATTCACTTACGGGCTATTACACTTTGGAAAGGTATGAATCCTCTTTTTTCTCCCCCCCCTCCAAGCTATGGGTAAATAGCAGGACAGACCGGATTCTATAGCGTTGGCTCGCAACTGGTCTAACGCAGAAAGAAATGGCAACCTACTGCGGGATAAATCTACCTCGTTAGTCATGTATCGAAGGACACATGTCTGACGAAGCATATTTTTATATCAAAACATATGATCGCCTAAGCGTGTATCCCCCATGGCACATAACTGACTGTGAGACACAAGTTGTTTTATTTTTGTTATAAGTTCGTAGCAAATGAGAAATTATTCAAAGAGATTTTTCAGGAAATTAAACTCATTTTTCTATTTTTCTTCTCACAACTTTTCGGCCGATCCATTCTACGGCTTTTTTTTCTGTGGTAATATTAAAAGAGAATGTTTCGTTCTTTATTAGTGCAAAGCCAGTAGCAAAAAGAAAATTTAAACTTCAATCAAAATGTCTCTAAAATAAATTATTATCTGTCTATATTTCTGAGATGAGGTATTATGTACACTATTTACATTATTCGGACTATAGTCCGAATAATGTAAATAGTGTATATAATACCTCATCTCAGCAATATAGACAGAATAATAAATATGGCGACAAAAACGAGGACAATAATTCGAATAATGTAAATAGTATAAATTATTATATTCCCAGCTTGTTCCATATTTTTAGCATTTTTTACTCATTTCACTCTAATTGTCAATAAAGCCACTATGACGCGAAGAGTTACTGAGTGCGAAATAATGCCAGAAAAAAAATGTCATTAACGGGAAGAACAATAAAAGAACAAGATATCGATTGACTTTTAATTTAAATTTTTGAAGCTCAAACTTGACTAGAAAACAAGATGTGAGATTCACAATTGTGATGTGCGACAGGGGAAAGTGTTAGCAGAGAAGTTATGGCTAAATCTACGCTTTCAACTGTAAAAGGATTAGACCTATCTGCCAATATTAAATTCACAAAGTCGTGTTACCAAAGCGGAAAGCTCATCAGAAAAAATTAGTATGAAAATATTTAGAGAACAGGCACAGAGAGTTCTGATAACATGGCATATTCTTCTTTGGATTTTATCAAGAATATCTAAGTACCCAGAAGAACCTGACCAAATGTGACAGCAATATTCAATGTATGCACGAATTGTAGACTTATAACATGGATCCATTTTTTCTTTGTTAAACAAAACAGTTCCTTGTTGTATTTCATTTTGGGCAAAGAAAGCAAAAGCACATTGAATTCCACACCGGTCTGTCTCGTGCATCCTGCAGACAAGTTGATATTTGCTGATTCATACTAGAAATCACTTGTTCAGTCAGAAAAAAGAATCGATGGCGTATTAATTATCATGGAACACAAAATGTCGGTCAGTGTTTATTCATTGATTTTCATTAACCCTTTGATCCCTGACCACCGCTTTACGGGTGGTAGAGAAAAATGACGTAATGACCAGCCGCCGGTTGAACAATGGTTGAGAAAAATGACGTAATGACCAGCGACTGGTTGAACGGTGGTCAAACACTTGTAACCATTTTTCTATCTACCGTGAAATATTACCTACCAATCATTTGCGAATTTTGACTCAGGAGCTCAGCCAGAAGGGTTAAAATTGTTCAGGAACGCAGGATTCAAAGGGTTAAAAAAATTCAATATTTGTCATTTTCGGGTTCTGGCGGTAGATGCAAACTTGAATTGAGATCTAAGTTACGTAAGCAATCACTTCACTGACGTACATCTCTTAACAAATTCAGCTGAAAAAATAAAACAATTCTAGTGAGGGAGATCTTTTATGGGTACCTCATTCATATAGCGTTTTACTAGGTACATCCAAAACCCTTTTTTAAAAAAGAGCATACCGTAATGGAAAAAAAAGCCCTAAACTTGATAAAAACAACGTTTTATCGTTAAAACATTTATTTAATTATTAAGGAGTAGAGAGCAAAGAATCTTTTGATTATTTTATTAATTTTTTGAATCCTTTTTTAGGCCCCAGTCTATCTATTTATCCATAACAGGGGTGGGGAAGAAATGGATTCCTTTCCCAAGGTAAGTGGGTACAATGAATTCGAACTCGCTCTGCGATTTTTCAATCCGAGCCGCCAGCATGTAAGTGATTTTTAGGCTTTTATAAAGTAAATCAATAGTCTGTAATGATGTTTTATGTCATCCTTTATTACTTTATATATTATCTCTCTTTAGACACATCGACATGATGCCATGGCTTGTCACGCTAGAACCATTACAACTGAGTAGTGAGTTCAATCCTCACTGGGTGTCCAATGCTGTCGGCCTTGTGCCAAATCTAAGCTGCGCTTAGAAAAACATATGTGCACCCCGTGGTGGTGTAATGGTTAACAATCTTGTCTCGCCAGAACAATTACGACTGAGTAGTGAGTTCGATACTCACTGGGCACCCCCTACTCACTGAGGGCCTTGTGTCACATGGGAAATCATTATATGTAACTCTCTTTCTTTCTGTATGTGTGTGTGTAATGGATGACATTTCTTATCTAAATATACCTGTCTGCTTGGCTGATTAGCCAATCCCTGCTTATTTTGAGTTTGTTCGCCACCCACAAAGCCCACCTGTGGTCTTATTGCAACGAAACTGAGCGAACCTTATTTATAGTTTCTGAGAGAGAGAACACATCATCTCACGTGTTTAACCGTGTTTAACTCTGGGTCACGATGACTTGTGACTTCGTGCTAGTACAACAAACGACGAACAATTCCGTGTCTCTAAATTCATTCACAGGGCTTGGGTCAGTGCGTGGTATTGGTTTTCAGGCGTTTATATTACCACTGGGATCGCTTCCTCAAGTCGATAGTGACCTTCCCTGAGTCTGGTCTGGTGAGATTTGAACCCGAGTGTCATGGCCGAAAAGCGAACGTTGTAACACCTCGGGTATATGTGGTTTCATGCACGTGGCAATCATCAGATACAAATTGAAAACTGACCTCTGCTATTTTACATCGAGCACTTTTTTATTACCACCAGACGTTCTGTTATTATATATACATGCATATTATATATATATATATATATATATATATATATATATATATATATATATATATATATATATATATATATATATATATATATATATATATATGTCATATATATATATATATATATCATTATATATATATATATATTGTCATATATATATATATATATATATATATATATATATATATATATATATATATATATATATATATATATATATATATATATATATATTGTTATATGTTTGTAAGTATATAGAAAAATAGGAAAGAACCGTTAGGTTAATAATCCAAAGTTCTGTATTTTTGTTTTTATTTTTTAAAAAACAGTGCTCGATACAACAGTAGAGCATATATTATAATTATTTTTTTAAAATATGATTCCATCGCTACATAAGAGTTCTCATGTTTCAAAAACAGAAGCTAAAAACTTCAATTTCATTTATTGAAACTAAATTATATTAAAGCAGCTAATTTCGTTTCATCCTCAAGCGAATTTTAGAATAGACAATTTTGAAATTTAAGGAACAGTATAGCCCCATGTCCTTATTGTCTAATTCACTGTGCGCGGTTAGGTTAGTATAAATAGACCGACAAGATCAGAAGACTCTGCAGAGTCTAAAGATCCCATGGTAATTTCAAAATGGTCTTCAGTGTTTTTAATCCATTGGTCTCCATTATGAATGAGGACAGATTTTTTTTGCATTTAGAATTATGTTAATTTTTTCTTCTGTTACGTCTGAATATACAGTAGCAAACTCCGGGGCCGTCGTGAATAAATCTCTTCATATTGACTGGTAATAATTCACAATATTGAACTGTATTAGGGTGCAATCTGGCTTACTGTCGATGTTGGTAAACCAATTGATGACTTCTTTGGTATTAATCCAGAGTGTTAATCCATGGTAGTCTTTAATCCTTTCTAGGGTTCTTTTCCTTATTTTTCCGATGTCGGATCGGGTCGGGAGGGTCGAGTTTATCATTCTAGTAGTAAGGTTGCCCTCAAAATCTGGTTTATGGTCCTTAAGAGTGATGTAGCATTCCTTTTCAACAAGATTGTGATCTCTGTCGCTTATGTTTAATTTATCAGTATTATTTTTACTGTTTCTTTTAATATTATCTGCCATATTTACGTTGTTATTATAAGCTTTTTCATAAGTACTTGTTATTTTTTTTAATTAAGTTGTAGTTCTCTGCCATCAGTTTATAGAACTAGCTGCTTTAATTTAATTTCTATAAATGAAATTGTTGTGTTAGCTTCGGTTATTGAAACATGAGAACGCTTATGGCATCATATTTTTTAAATAAATAATTATAATTATGTTTATTGCATATATATATATATATATATATATATATATATATATAGAGAGAGAGAGAGAGAGAGAGAGAGAACCCAGTTATAAATTGTAGAAAAAAGCAGTAGATTTAAGTAGTATAACTAAGATCTTAATTCTATACAAAAGTAGGATCACACATCCATCACCTCAAGAACATACGAACATAAAATTCTAATTTCCTTATTAACATTTATTGGCCAATCAACGAGGTTGTTTGCGACGCTGCTCAGCAGCTTAGAAATAGCAGACAAAACCATTTCTGTCTCGTATGCTCAGAAAAGAAAAAAAATGAAGCTTGTGTCCAGGAAAATGATTAACAGTATCCCCACCCATCTCATTCCTAAAAATCAATATTAAAAATTGGGAAATATATTTACCAACCAATAAAAATTCAAAATTTAATAAATATATCTTTCAACTTCCTATGAGCCGAAATTATCATATTACTAGCCTAACTTAAACTAATAAACTAGTCTTCAGTATACTTCGACCGGCATATAATACTGATTACTCAATTTTTGACATCTCCAAAAACTTATTGAGTGCTAGAGCGCCTTTTGTAAAATTATTACTATTTTCAGAAACCAATTTGCACGGTTTTTATAACGAAAACACTAAACGAAAAAAAAAATATAATTGGGGCTTAGTTGTCATTGATGTGTGCGTCAGTAATGGCAGGCAAAATATCAGCGCACTTATATTTAACTGATTGCCTGTTGCTTTATTTAAGCTATGCACACATAGCAGAGCGTAGATTTTGATTTTTCGCATGGCGATTTCACACATACGTTTCTCTCTATACTAACGCAATCCATTTTTCTGTTGTGTTGTTAAAAAAATCCTTCTTAACCTCGCTTGCATTTATTTTCCTAAACGCAATTCTAAGAACAAACTGAGTGCTAGATCATTTCTTTCAGATTAAAAAAAAACAAAAAAATATTTTATATCCAATAATAAAATTATTTAAATTTGTAGAGCTGTGTTTGAAGATTATTTCTTTTCTTCTCTTTTTACACACTTTACCCCTATATATAAAGAAAGTACATAGTAATCAACATACAGTGTTCCAAGTCTCATGATCACATTGAAACATAAAGCTGACAGTCACAATGTGTTGATTCTCGTGGCCACCCTAACTCATTTGTATCAAAAGAGGTTATAATATACATATTTAAAAAAAGTTATCTTAATAAAAAAACAAAACACATAGTTAGTTACAGAAAAATACACAGGAATATCTACGCAATATACATCCATCCTATGAGCTTCTTTATATAAAATAATTATAATATGCAACTTCAATATCTAGCAAATAATATATTACCCAACTCACTTCCAATATTCATATTATATCTATTTTAATACACACTTAATCTAAGTTAATATTTCAAAATGTAATAAACATATGCACAGATGTCATGACATATATATGTAACGTTCAGCTAACCAATGAAGACAAGAGAAACATATAACTAAAAAATTGTTACAAATATAAACGCAAACACCGATACCCACTTGACTTCGATACGACCAATAAAAGGAAAACTACATAGAATTTAAGAATCGGAATATAACTCAGCATTATTCCATTGCCAAAATTTTTGATGAAGATAAATCAATTGTGAAACATTACAAATTTATAAACATTTCCTTCATATTTAATCATTTTGTCGCATTAAATCCATCTTTTAAAATTTGTAAATAAACTCTCTCTTTCTCTCATTGGGCAAACTTTCGTTATCATTAGAACAATTTCAGAACAAAACACACACACACACACACACATATATATATATATATATATATATATATATACATGAATTGGGATAAAATATAAATCTAATATTGATTAGAATCCGACAGAATTATAGTATAAAAAAAAGCTTGTAAATGTTTATAAATTTAACATAATACAAATAAAAATGCGTGAATATAAAAAATAAAAATACCAGAATATTCCTGTCTTCTCTATATTTCACTTTTTTTGATGAAGCTTAAAAGAAGCGAAACAAGTTAGATTTATAAAGGTTTCTTATCTGTCTCTTATCATTTCGTATGTGCATATATATATATATATATATATATATATATATATATATATATATATATATATAATTTATAAAGAATATTATTGAAACAAAAAATATATAAAGCAAATAACTTCTTTAAACAATAAATGAATTAAACAAAGAAACGGAATTCACCTATATCTTCAAAAACTTCATGAAAGCCCAGAATATTCCGACAGATGATCCTATGTTGTCTCTGACCCTGGATATGTAAGATAGAGAAAAATAATAATGGGAGAGGAGGGGGAAGCAAGACAATTACGAAAAATTAGAAATGATCGCAACACCAGTGCGTACATACGCACGCGTACACAGACATACGCATGCACACACACACATACGCACATACGGAAAAATCAACCCAATACCAATAAAAAAGCGCATAAATTATTTTTTTTTTAACTTAATGCACAAATAATGAAAATGAGAAAATTGACAGACATTTGCTGAAATCTTCTGACGAGTGGGCTGAACAATTACACAAAGGTGCGTCTACGAAACTCTGGAGTAGAGGTGTAGAATATAATATCATTCAGCTAAATGAAAAATGTTACATTTGTATCAATCATATATCATATAAGTTTGTCTGACGATCGCAAAAGTGTAAAACCCAGGCTTACAAACTCATATCCATGCAACTAAATATGTTAGCTCTATCACTGATATTGAGAACTTTACAACAAGTACCGCGTATATATATAATAAATATAAATTATATATGTGAAATGCATATATATATATATATATATATATATATATATGCAATTTTTTTATTTATATTATTTATATATTATATATACGCGGTACTTATTCGAAGCGCTCAATATCAATGATAGAACTAACATAAATTATATATATATATATATATATATATATATATATATATATATATTCAAAATTATTAAAATATGCATATTATAACATCACTAAATTATTGCAATTTTGTTTAAACACTACTGATGGCTTATCAAGTGGTGGTGCTGATTGCAAAATGAATAGTTTAAGAGTTCAATAACCAATACCCCCTCAGTATAGAAAACATTGTTACGTAACCTATGATGACCAATCAGAATACGAGTATATGTTAATTCAAAATGACCTGACAATATTAGCGCATTAAAGTTAAGATTGATTAAATTAGAAATCAATATAATAAAGTTTTATTTCACAGTTAATTTTTAAATTAAAAATTACAAATGTCAAATTGGAAATTCAACCGAGCATCAACTTTAATATTATTATTCAGAAATGTAACTTGGGGAAATATATTTTATTATTTTATGAAGTGCCAGTTTATCAATTTATTTTTTGAATAGTGCGCAGGTATGCAGAAAATAGAAAAGAACACGCTGGGTGCATAATCCGGAGTTCCATAGTATTTTTGTTTTTATTTTTAAGAAGACAGGGCTCCATACAGATGTAGAGCTTAAATTATAATATTTTTTGTTTAAAAATATGATTCCTTCGCTACATAAGAGTTCTCATGTTTCAAAAACGAGAGCCGAAACCATCCAAAGAATTATTGAAATTAAGCTGAATTGAGGTGTTTAGTCCCGTTTCATCTTCAAGCGAAATTTTAAGAATAAGCTATCTCTTGGTTTACTTGTGTTTTTAGGTATGGTCCGTTATAACATTCGTTATTGTGGGAGTGGTTAGGCTAGTTTTCTTCGTTAAGTGGTCAGAGAGTTAATACTTATCTATAGATTCATCATATTTTGAGAGGTTTTGCTCAGGTTGGGTAGGGTATCTACTTCAAGCCTAATGTTGGCGGTCATCCTCTAGTTAGTTCTCAGTGAGGGATATTTTTATGGCGCGCCTACAAGTCGTTATGTGTCGGGAGGATTGTGTTTTATTATTGTCTATCTGATTATCTATTTATTTATTTGTTTATTCAAATGGGTGTTTTATATACAAACCGTATTGCACTGAATTTCAATTTGTTTTTGACAATTACAAAAAGGGTTTTTCCTATTTAATGATTTGGCTAAGCTTTTAAGATTTTTATTAAACTATGGGATTTTTTTATGCTAATTATTTAATGCGAAAATTTGTTGATGTCGGCAAAAAACCGTTAATTTCTGCCTATGGTTTAATATTTTTTCATTATTTAGAAACTTAATATCACTGATAGCGCTTACATATTCAGTTGGTGAGGAAGCCGGACCAATAGAGCGTTTCAACATGTGTGTATGTGAGTGTGTGAGGAAGTGTAGATGGTAGATCTAACAAGCTAATGTCCATGCAACTGAATATATATATATATATATATATATATATATATATATATATATATATATATATATTGCAAATGCCAAAGTATCTATCCCACCACGTATATATTTATTCCAGCAAAGTATAATTCAATAAAATGTTGGAGTATAAATAAAAAATAAAGATGATGATCTTAGTCTGAAAGACTCAATAAAATAATAATAATGTTTTATTTAAGAAATTGTTCAGTCATCTTGAGACATTGGAAAAGGGGTAAAATAATTTACCCTAATTTATTATTTGGAAATCGCCTACGTAGCTAGAAAATGTGTATCCGAAATATTAGTTTTAATCAGCTATGAAACACAGACCTTTGTCCTCCGTAGGAAATCCACAGCAACCTTGGTTAAGAATAATTTCCCTAAAATATATTGCACCAGAAATTAGAGAGGATACATAGGAGTAGATATGTTCTAGTTCCATGTGCCATGCCTCTTCCGGATGTCTCAGTTATTTCCCTTTAATTCAACTCTCCAATATTAGATTCACCACTGCTGTGGCCTGGTATTGAACCAACAATTCTTTGGGTTTAATCACTGGATATAACCAACATCTTTATCCAATGGGTCATAGAGGGTTAAAGTTTTATCCTTTGTTTCCTGTTTAGGGTTGAATTTCCGCTTCCTACTAAAGGATTCTTATTCTCTTTCAGTCTCAGTAATTTCTTGCGTCTTAGTAGCATTATCGCCTTGCTAGGAGTGAAATGATTAAGAAAGAACAAAGAAGAAAAGGAAATAATAAATAATTGGTAAATTCTAACAATAATGTGTAACAGAAATTTAGATTGTATAGTCATTATAAAGCAGTGATCATTATCCCCTGATTAACAGATTTTTTTTTAAAACTGAGATAATTATCATGATTCATAGATTACATGGCACCAATTTTTACTAGTCATTTCGGCGACAAGTAATATCACATCAATGAGAACTTCTCTTAAACAAAGGACATCAACGAGACATTTTCAGACTGATTACTACACAAGTCTTCATTTCATGCAGAAAATAAATAATTTATTATCTTAATCATTATTCTTTGTTTGAATGATAAGACTCTGTGGAAAATATAAATGCGTCTTAGGCGACAGCAAAGCGTGACTTTCGCGTCTAAATTGACGTCAGTACCATTAGAGTATACGCCCTCTGTCATCCCTAACGGCGATTCAAACAGAGGATGACAGACGACGCGTCGGATAGACACGATATAGACATATATTGCCGACACAAAGATATTGGACAAATTTTTATATTACCTGTTACTCATATTTCTCTACGTGTTTTTCTGATTTAATTAATTTTATGACTGATACAAGTGTCTATGCAAAAAATATACTATCTTTGATTAGTTTAGCACAAGGCCATGAGTGTAAGAGTCTTAATAAATATCACACTAAATGAGATTCCTAACTGTCCGTTAGACTAGATCACTCGCTATTATCATCATTATTGTCATATTCATAACTGAATAAAAGTTTCGGTTCGTAATTCCAAGGTATGTTACCTGAAGAACGCCGCAGCGTACAACGGCCGAAACGTCGTGAATATGACAATAAAAGTGAGCACAATATTTCGGAGTTCGAAAGACTAGTCATCTCTTGCCAAAAACTAATGAGTAATAAAAGAACAAATAATATATGAATACAAAGCATATGTACTGGATTCAGTTTATTCACTTTCACTGGTACATCGAGGTTTGTATGAACACCATCGTTTTCGCGTTTATATTGAGTGATAAAACTTCCGGAACAAGCTGTTCATAAGTAAATATATATATATATATATATATATATATATATATATATATATATATATATATATATATATAATAAAAGGCTTAAACACTAATATTCCATGGTCATAATTTATTCCATTGGAATCGTAAATACGATCCAAATCATCAGACCTACAAATTCAAAATCATTTTTTACTTAAAATTTAGAATAAAATATAGAATATAAAATATTATAATGAATACAAATATAGAATATTAATTACCGAATTTGACGGCATATAAAGCGCACTTTTTTACTCAAATATCTTTTAAAATTTCCCTGCGACTTATATGCTATATACAGTTTTAAAATTAGGGATAGTCGATCGAAATTAGTTCCCTGGCAACTTCTATTATCTTAGACTTTAGAGTAACTTTTATATATCTATTGTCATTATTTAAAAGGCTATTATGCAGATTAAAATTATTATCATTAATAATATTCATTATATTAATTTCATCACGTTTAATATTAGTACTTTGTTTCACTAAAATTATATGCAATAAATTCAAATTATATATTTGTAAAATATGTTTCATTAATATTTTTCTTGTATTAACTTCCGGTTGCACTGGTATAAATACAACCAGAATTTTTATATCCTAATTATTCTAATAAGACGTTTACATGGCGCAGGTTGGACAGATCATATAAAGGACATAATAAAGTTTTTATAGGCTCATGTTCTTTTTTTCTGTTCTTTTTCGTTTAATTGTAATCATGGCTTGTTAAACCAAAATAATAATTCATAAATATAGCCGAGGCTGTACCATTTACTAATAATTTTACTAATTACTATTTTTAAATTTGCCTTGCTGAAATTGGGGTGCGTCTTATACACCCGTGATTCTTATATACCCATGCGTCTTATATGCCGTCAAATACAGTACATCATTGAATATAGAACATCTAGCAAAACAAGCATCGCTTATTTAATCTGTAGTATATATTATAAAAGAGAATATAGACTATAGAAGTAGTAGTAACATAAAGTTTGTTACAAAGGAAAGCGTGCTGAGCATCTTTACTTCTGTATAGCATTGAATTCTGGGAGTTTTCCTTACATAGAAAGAAGAAGCTCAAAGCGATCGGGATGTGGTCCTACGAAAGGGTGCTAGGAATACGATAAACGTAAAAATGAGCAACAGGTAAGTTTTAAAGAAAATTGGAACTAAAAACTTTTATTAAGAGGCTTAAAAGGAAAGTTACACTTAAAATCAGATTTAAACACTAACAAAGTTACACTTAAAGTCAGGAGATTTTAATACTAAAATGACATATTAACAGTAAGAATGAATGCCACAGTTGGGACAGAGAAGGGCTATTATAGAGTCAGTTGTTGTGTAGAACTGAAAGAGGTTGGAAGTTATGAATTAAAGTGACATTGCACATAAAAGAAAAAACAGTAAAATAAAGAAGTCCTATTTCCACAAGAGACAGTTCGAACCCGAAATGAAGTGTTGCAACCAAATCTGAGCTGGAGCAGCACAATGCTCACTTTTTAGAGATGACAGAGTTCAAAGTCGTTATCACGGTCTTGTAGAGGATGATACTTTCCTTCCTACAATCTCTTACCCTTTTCTAAAATCTATCGTCATTTCCATGGCAAATTTTCAGACTAGTTTCATTCTTTAGTTTAACCATTTCATGCTTTTAGAATTAGAATCCGCCATGCCAGTTACACAGGGTCAACTCATTCACGACAACCGCTATATTGTGGACTAGACTCCCAAGAGGATACTTTTGCTACGATTTTAGCCACTTCATGTCTAGAGTCAACGTTATCCATTATATTTACACTATTCAGACTATTGTCGTCATCTTTGTCGTCATATTTATTACAACGTTTGGGCTGTTGTACGCTCCGGCTTTCTTCAGGTGGTTGGAATGTCGAACTGAACCCTTTACTTTGCTCATTGGGGTAGACTGTTCTAGTTCCACGTGCCATGTTTAATGGATGTCAGTTATCAGTTATCTCCTGTTAATTCTCATCACCAATTTCTCCACTGCCTTAACCG
Organism: Acanthosepion pharaonis; assembly: GCA_903632075.3. Lineage (NCBI taxonomy): Eukaryota > Metazoa > Mollusca > Cephalopoda > Sepiida > Sepiidae > Acanthosepion > Acanthosepion pharaonis. Next base: position 1,934,228 of record CAHIKZ030001402.1, read on the forward strand.
GGTATTGAACTCACACTCTTTGGATCCTGTCACTGGATCTAACCAACGCCTTTATCCACTGTGCCATGTGTTCTTGAATACCACCTGAAGAAGGCCGGAGCGTACAACGACCGAAACGTTGTAATAAATATGGCGACAAAGATGAGGATAATAGTCCGAATAATGTAAACAGTGTACATAATACTTCATCTCAGAAATATAGACAGATACTGAAGGCCGAAACGTTGTAATAAATATGTCAACAAAGATGAGGAGAATAGTCCGAATAATATAAACAGTGTACATAATACCTCATCTCAGAAACATAGACAGTTATTCATTCTATCGTTTATATATTCAACGTTATCTATTCTACATATAATCTGCGTTTATTTTCACCTCTTATATCCTTACTACAACCTTACAATAAACATTACCTTAAAATGGCTCTAGAGCGTTTTATTTTGGGAGAACATTTAGGAAAAAAAGCATATAAAATATAGGACAGATATAGAATAGAGAAGATAGAATAGAACGAAGAATACGAAATAGAATATCGAATAGAGAAAGGTATACAGACTATAGAAAAGTTTAGAAGATAATGATATCTTTTCTAATTAGAACAAAGACAGAATGACGACAGGTGAATAAAATTAATTAATTTCTATTTAAAAGAGTTTATTCCTTCCGAAATTTTTATTTGCATTTTACCATAAAAATAGCAAACTTCTTAAATTAGACCATAACTAACCGCTAACGATTCTTTATGCACTATGTCGAGTCGTCTTAATTTTAACCACTCTCACAGTCTGCGCCCTCACAAGATATCCAAAGAGTAACACTAAAATAAATTACTTTGAAAGAGGCTGCTTTCAAGGTCTATTTTCCAATCCGACTTAATCGAATTGGGGACAGCGTTTTGCACGAAATTCAACAGCCCACCAAAGCCTTCTGTCACCCTCAGCTATTATGGCCGTTGCTGCAATGAACACTATTGCATATCACCTTCAACATTGTTACCGCTATCTTCCGTATTACTACTACTACTACTACTACTACTACTACTAATTCCAACTACGACTACTTCTCAGCCTATCGATTTTATATATACCGCATTTCTGCTATTCTCGATTCTCCGCCTTATTCTTCGTCTCGCTTCTCAACGATGCTACAACTCAGACTACTCAAATGAAAGCCATTCCCCCCCGCCACCAGTTTTTGCAGCCCCCTCCTTGTGCTTCTCTAGTACTACTCCTTGAACAAGAATCAAAGCTTTTCATTCACGTGTCGATCAACCCGCATCGATCTTAAACTGTTTTTTTTTTTAAGCGTTTTCCTGAGCACAGACAGTCTGGTATACATGCACGTGGGCTAGGTGTATTGATAAACAGTAGGAAACCGAGGCGGCGGCGGCGGTGGCGGCGGCTGGGACAGGGTTGATAGGACAAATGTAAAGCTCTGTTAATATTCTAAGCTATCAGTCACGAGAAGACTTCCTATTCATCCGCACCAGAGACATTCTTACCTGATATTTATTAATACTGTTAAGAATGAATTTATCATTTTTATATGCAAATGACCACTATCTTCTCTCTCTCCCGATTTCTCTCTCCCCCATGTCTCTCTCTCTCACTCTCTCTCTCTCACTCTCTCTCTCTCTCTCTATATATATATATATATATATGTTGAGTTGTATAGATATGAGTTTGTGACCCAGGTTTCACGCTTCTACGCACATCAGAAAAGTTTGTCTGACCATCGCAGATGCGTAAAACCCAGGGTTACAAACCCATATCCATACAACTGGATATGTTTGCTTTATCACTGATATTGAGGACTTTTGCAATAAGTACCGTATATATATATATATATATATATATATATATATATATATATATATATATATATATATATATATAAAACACACACACACACACACACACACGCACACATATATATATATATATATATATATATATATATACAGGATCATATATGCACACTATGCCAGAAACAATATGTAGGAGAATCTGAATGCCCCATTCATTACAGAATTAATAATTATCGTAATCGAATTAAGTCGACTCCTCATGAAAGATTATTACCTGTAGAACAACATTTCCGCCTAGAAAAACACGATTTTAAAACCCATGCCAAATTCAGTATAATTGAGAGAATATAAAAGTTCAGAGCAGATAACATTAGAAAGATTATAGAGTTCCATGAAAATAAGTGGATACAACGTTTAAAAACGCACTATCCACCCGGGCTTAACCGTAAATTTAACAATATAGATAGTATTAATATATAACCCCACAAATCAGGACCTACCCTGATTTCTCACCCACACAAGACAGACATGCTTACGGAGGTGTTGAGGCCTCACACTTATACACACACCCGCACGAATATACAGACGCACATCATACTGACTCACTCCCTAATGAGCCAAATAATAACACACACCCATAGTAATAGACACGCTTACACACATCATACTCACTCACTACTTAAGAACCAAATAACACACACATTTAACAGAAACACATCCCCTTTCCAAGAACCAATAAAACTGTCAAAATGACCAAGGGAATTCAGAGCAGCATGAATCCATCCAGCTCTTATCTCAAATAACAACTTAAAAGAGATTTTTTGACCAACACAAGGCATGACCAAAATTCATGTTAAAAAAAAAGAAACAAATAAAAACTACAGACAAAAGTTCATTTTCCCCATTTATTCATTTCTGTAGTTCACTGCTACCAGCAAGCAGATTTTTTTTTCTCCTGATGTTGGCCATGTTGACCGAAATTAGTCGAGGAATCTAAATGAAATAATAATAAAAATGAAAGAATATACAACCCAGTGAGTCTGAAGTTTTGATTTTTTTAATATTTCTTATTGTTCAATATATATATATATATATATATATATATATATATATATATATATATATATGAAGAAAAATATATGGAAATTAGACCATATTCAATTAAACATATGGTCTAATGTTAATTATGTTTTATGAATATGTCCTGAAGATGGTCTATTAGACCGAAACGTCCGACGTTGACATTATAGTTAAATTTAAAACAGCCTAATTGCATATTAGGATTTTTGTTTTTTTTTCCGTATATTCTTTTTCATACTGTCGGATCTATATCCATATATTTGCTTACATATATATATATATATATATATATATATATATATATATATATATATATATATAGCAAATTTAATAAATCCGTTAGTATATAATCCAAGTGGATCTTAGTAATATCAAATATTATT
>CAHIKZ030001402.1:1942500-1972500 GCA_903632075.3 Acanthosepion pharaonis
TAAACCCTGATCCGGCGTGGTAGCACCTGTTAGGGCCCCAGCTACGGGCAAATAGTTAACCCACAAACTGGGGTCAAAACATTATGAAAGTGTAAAAATAGATTTTAATACGATCAATACATTTTTTTTTAAATTATTACCATCAATATATTTTTTTAAAATTATTACCAGCAATGAATTTTTGAAGAATAAATTATTACCAGCAATGAATTTTTGAAGAATAAATTATTACCAGCAATGAATTTTTGAAGAATAAATTATTACTAGCAATACATTTTTGAGGGAAAAAATATTACCAACAATACATTTTTGAAGAAAACAAATATTAGCGGCAATAAAAATCTTGTCGGCATTAAATAGTCCATTAAAGTTGATATGCCGTAAAACAAATCAAACCAAATCAACCAAGATAGGAAGACTTGCGATTAGATTACCGAACTGGGTTAAAATGACATACTAATAGCAATATTAACCGTTCCCATACTAAGAAGCGTTCGGCATTCATTGAGTGAATATCCACTTCTACCCGAATAATGGTTTTTATGTCTCCCTGTCTATCAGTATCTATTCTCGTATCTTTAATGATAATAACAATATTAACCATTTCCTTATAAAGAAACATTGAGAATTCATTGACTGAACAGGCAGTGTAAGTTTCGTTTGAAATTTATGAGGTCTTTCTATTGAAGCAATTCTTCGTAAAAATATGTTATCGGTGTTTCTTTTATTGATGGGCCTTCCCTTTTAACGTTTTATTTGAAAAATTGTGGAACGTTAGCATTTTCATTATGTCTTTAATTTCTCTTCAAATTACACGTGCTATCCATTTTAGTTGTTGCCGTTTTGAACGTCCTCGGGTAATGCGATTTCTATTATTTTTTAGAATTCATTGTGATTTTTTTTTACCAGTCCATTCATTAGAAGCTGTTTTTTTTTCTGGCACAGGGAATAATGAAGGATCCATATATTGTACGGCGCCTGTCCCCCAGATAGAGAAGGTCTTGATAGTTTAGCAAATAAATATTGGTCATATAGTCGTTAATAAGAGATACAGGTCTAGGTGCTAAAATGTGAAGATATGAGAACGAGGCTGATACATGAATTTAAATTTCAGGGAAGCATTAAAATAGACAGCGGAAAATGTGACACAAAAACACAAGGCGGATTGGAATCTCTTCGAAAAGTTCAATAATATGTAAAAAAAAATAGAAAATAACATATATTTAGAAATAAAGAAAAGAGTGATGAACTATTATGAAATATTAATCCTCCTCTATGACAGAGAATACTGAACAAATTCCTCACCGATGAAGAGGTGTCGAAACAACAGAAATGTGGTTCTACAGGAGGATACTAAAAATATCTTGAACGGAAAACAAGGAAGTTTTAAGGAAACAAAATAGACGCTTGTAATTACAGACAGACATAGTGAAATTTCTGAGGAAAGAGGACTTGGAAATATGACACTCACATCGTATACTGAAGGCAAGAGAAGCAAAGGGAAGAATCGAACAAACTACTTAACGAATTTTTGTTAATGGATAGCTAAATTTGGAATGGGAAAGGGGGAAGTGACAAATGCTGTTTATAGTTATAAAGGATAAAAAGTTGTAGAGTACCATGATCGCCCACATCATGAGGGTACGCTAATCATCATAGCTTGGCTTCGCAGAAGATCACGGAGCCTGTACACATCGCTTGCAGGTACGTTTGTGACTGATAAGTCCAAGGCGGGACAGGCATACTCGGTCGCAGTAGTTGCAGCTAAAAGTCTGGCCTGGGCTTGATGGCATAGCATTGCAGTACATCTTCCTCTGCCTCTTGATCCTGAGGGCGGCCCTGCAGGTATTTTCAAAGGAGACAGCATGTTTGGTGGTGAGATGCCAGGCGTCACGATTCTCAGCTAGGATTGACCATTGGCAATGGCTACACTAACGGTAAAAGAAATGTGCACAAACCTATTTGATCATTTTGACGATTATTAACATGAAATGTACCGCAAAGATCAAAATGGCTAACGACGAAGCAAGAAGTACTTAGATCAATAAAGGACAGTTGTGGAGGACCATGAACGCCTCTCACCCTATAGAAATACGGGAGAGAGAGAGAGAGAGAGAGACAGACAGACAGACAGAGACAGAGAGAGAGAGAGAGAGATAAATTACATCCTGTTTTCTCTATTACTTTTCATACAACGGTTATCTCGGCTCAATCTTTTTGTTATTTGCAGATTTAATCTCAAACTTTAATTCGTATCTTCTAATTTCCTGTGCACTAAATCCCTTTTCTTAATTTTTTTTCTCTTCTTTCTTTATTTCCGTCTGCCTCTTGATTAATTTCGAAATCCTTTGTCTCTTTCCTTTCGTCTATTTTTCGCCTCTGATCTGTTTTCTATCAATTCCTTTTCCGCAAACTGTTTGATCTCTCTGACCTGGTCATATTGATCCCAGCAAGCACTTCATTAACAAAGCCTTCCATCTTTATATCATGTTTCCCTTCTCTTATCTCCTCTTTACATCCATCGTCTTCATAAAGACACTCGATTGGTCAGAATGTAAGGGCAAATAGCAATTGGAGTATTTATGGCTTCACTTGGTTGTTTTAGTGATCGGAGTGGAAACATTTGGCTTATCTTGTTTCAATAAAATCTTTACCTATTCAAGATTACTTTGAAAGTGGCACTGGTTTAAGGATTTTGATATTGTGCAGGTTGCAATAATAACACTCACTCAAGGATTAGCTTAGGCAAATGTACTATAGAAACGGTATATTAAGGGTCTTTTGAGTGGGTAGAATTGATAGAATTCGTAATCATTTCTTAAAGCTTGCCAAAGACGGCTTTTAAGCTCAATATCTGTTGAAACTTGACTAATGCATGGAATAAAAATGCAAAACAAAATGTACTTAGAACAAAATGTATTGAAGCAAGAAAGTGTACACAATATTTACATATAGTCTTTTGTATATTCCTGGGAAGACCGTTCCTGGAGAATGTGTTGACTTAGTCGCAGTCGGGCAGAGTCTCTGGATTGAATCACTTGATTTCTCCCCTTCTCTTCCCGGTACCAACCATATTTATATGGTCGGTACTCCACTATGCAAATTAGGTGGATCCTACCACAACAATATCAAATCCCTTACTATTCACAGAAATTATGTTAAACATATTCGCAAATAAATACATAAGTAAGTAGGGACTCCTCTGTAATCAGCAAAATGACACAGAATGCATTAGCTGGACCATACTGACAAAATACTGATCAGAACTGAGTAGTGGTGTTTATTTTGCATTCTGTGGAATTATGGCTGCGATGGCTAGATATAAAAACAAAAAAAAAAAAAAAACGCGCAAAGTGTGAGTACACCTAGAAGGATAGGAGAGTCAAGATGTTTTATTGCACCCAGTTTTATAATGAAACAAAACACCACATGGTGATGGATAGTCGACCAACGGGTTGACAGCCGTCCTCCCAATGTTCTTCTTCGTCTCGTTTCTTGGAGGACTATTGTTTTTCACGAAGTAAAGCGAATAAAAATAACAAATGACTGTCGTTCATTCAGTCTAGTGTTGAGTGTCTTCGAGTATTTATGCCAAGAGTGACAAGAAACGCGACATTTAAAATTTAAAGTTAGGTTTAATTTTACTACTAATTCCTTATCATCTAATATTAAATAATAATGTATAATGGTTTAAATATTAAATTTTAAAATTAACGTTTGTTTTCTTGGCTCCAAATAGATAATTTTATTACTCTGTCCCGGTGATCAAAAATCAGTGGAATGGGAAAGTATAAATCGAATTATGATTGATTTGATTGATTGGTATTCGATGATTAGTAAACCGTTTTCAATATCGAGCCATTATCCATTATACCGCCCGCACAGGAAACATTACAGTACGTCGTGTTTCTATACAATCACCCATGCAGATACTGACGAGGCTCAGCGTTGCTTAACTCCGGTAGTCATTAATGTTCCTGCGGAAGAAAAAAAAAAAAAAAAACAGGGACAGCAACTCAAATACGTGTACCAACAGGAAATAAATGTTTATCGTAATAAGAAATAATGTCGGTAAAACTCCATATATATATATATATATATATATATATATATATATATATTTGGTTGGATAGATCTGAGTTTGTGACCCTGGGTTTCACGCTTTAGCGATCGTCAGACAAACTCTATATATATTACTATATATAATATATTTAATGTATATGGTATAAAATAGCATAAGGTAGGCACTATCTCTGTGTGGCATGTTCACTATCAGGGATAGAAAGTGTGTAAATATGGGTGCAGACACTGAGGTGAACAACGAGTGGCGATAGTCTGTTTCGTGCCTGAGCGTAAGGTTCAGCCCTGAAGAATCCATCCAAGCAGTAAGAAGACTGTTACTACTCAGTGTTGACGTCACTTTCATATATTTTCCTTTGTCCGAGGAATATATATATATATATATATATATATATATATATATATATATATATAGCCACTGTCAAAGACCTTTCTATGTTATCAGTTTGATTTTCAAAAATCGTATTTCATTTTCAAATATCACATTTCATTTTCAAGGTTCGCATTTTGTATTCAAATATCTTGCGTTCATATGACAGTTCATGTTTCCAGTTTATTTTTTTCTATTTTTTTATTGAAATATTTTTTTAAATATGGAAATATTGATCTTAACTAGGAGTGAAATATACAGTATATCCATATTTCTATGTCTGTATAGTTCTATATCTATATAGATCTATATCTATATCAAAATATAGATCTATATCTATATCAATATATATATATATATATATATATATATATATATATATATATATATATATATATATATATTATTAATAATATTTTATTTTCAAAATTATTTTACAGCGCTACATGGAAATTTCTATGTTTTGGAACTTTAATTTTCTTACATTTTCAAGCGATGTTAAACGATAATTGACCGAAACAGAAATTTCCTTGTCGCGATGTAAAATGTTTTTGAATAAAAATTTTATTAAAATATTAAAATATTTTGCTCTAAGTTGTATCGAGTACTTTTTTTCAAAGCAAAAATTTATTGCTAAAGTAATGTGGATTCTTATTCTAACTGTTCTTTTCTTTATATATATATATATATATATATATATATATATATATATATATATATATATATATATATATATTTGGTTGGATTGATGAAAAAATAAAATGAAATTACCAACAAAATATTTGTAAAACTTTGGAAAATTAACATTACTTCTGGTGCGTCATGTAAGTATATAAATAAAAATAAATGTTTATATTAAGATTGTGCAAAATTTCCCATAATACGAAATTCTGAGTCAACCTCGCACAATTGTTGCATTATTTTGTTATAAGAGTAACAATAATAATAATAAGATATACACATGCACACACACATGCACGTATATATATATATATATATATATATATATATATATATATATATATATATATATATAAAAGAAAGAGGTTGTAGTGGTTCCAACGAGAGAAAAGTATGTTAAAAAATTAAGTTTTAATTGTTTTATAACCCTTCGCGCAAACTCTTCATTGCCAATTCAAGAAAGAAATTCGGATTACTAACACAGAAAATGTCTCATATCGAGAATATTTAACATTGAAAAACAAAAGAAAAAATTAATTATTTTTAATAATATGTGGAAATCTCCACTTTTATCTGAAGACTGTCACGAGAGCAGAAACTCGTGTAGTACAATTATGTAAAACAAAGCATAATATTTTTTCTAAATAAATCCACACTACAACCAAAAACGTTTGCGGCACCTCTCTTCTCTTCTTTTATATATATATATATATATATATATATATATATATATATATATATATATATATATATGTGTGTGTGTGTGTGTGTGTTAATTATATATCATTATTTATATATTATATGCGCGGTACTTATAAAGCGCTCAGAAGTTTATATTTCGTCGTTGTAATAATTAACAGGATCATTCTTGCCTATGTCCATATTACATCGTTTAATGAGTATCTTAATATATCAAAATCTATGTTATTAGGTGTGTGAAAATTTGCATCAGTTATTCATTTTTTTATTTATATAAACCTTTCTACTATGTATACATTGTATTGGTTATAAGAGGGTCTGGGAAATTTTGCACAATCTTAACATAAACATTTATTTTTATTTGTATACTTACATGACGCGCCAGAAGTAATGTTAATTTTCCAAAGCTTTAAATTTTTTCTGGTGGTAATTTCATTTTATTGTTTACTAGCACCCATTCCCAGCTGGTCGATTAAAAAAAGCGTTCAATTATAATGGAGCAAAAACAGCATCATGTTTTGATGTAACAGAGTTTATCTTCTTCAATTACTTTAAAGTACTTTCATTAAAAAAACATCATTTAGAATTAATGCAGTTGCTGATATAACAGAAGTAGTCTCTATTCAATCGAAATTAGTCGACGACATGAATGGGTAATACAGGAAACATAAAGACCCACTACAGACCGCAATTATTTTGGAGTTTTTTAAATTCAGTTTTTCAGTGTACTACCAATGATGTAAAAGAGGATACCTGTATAAAGCAATTGTTATGTTTGATGAAAATTGGCTGAAAGATCAACGAAAAATAAGAAAAAAAAAACAGTAAAAATTGCCATTTTTCGCTATTTGCGCTGGTTTTCACTATATGGGTGGACTCAATTAACAAGTTAAATGACTGTTAAAAATAAACTTATTGTTGGCTACAATTGAGCGAAGTTTGTATTAGATTGCTTAAAAATTGAGAGGGTTTTTAGTTTATAATGTGTGTTGAAATTCGTTTATCGCGTTTTTTTGCTAAACGCAGTGGTGTAGAATATAAAAATGAGATATTACTGAGGTTATGATTTAAGTAACCTACATACACAGTTTGAACGAAATCGGAGGAAAAAAAGTTGAATTTATCGATTTTTATCGGCTTTTATCGATTATTGATTTTAAAAAAATATCGATTTTTACGCTAAGAACCTATGTCCTACATTATACAATGGATTTGCCAAGTTTGGTCAAAATCGGTTGAATGGATCTGGAGTTAAAAGGTATCACACAGACAGAATGACACAGAGACACACATACATCCTCTGTTTTATATATATTTTATATATATAGATATTTGTTATTGATCAACGATCCTTTTTGATAAAGCGAGATAAAAAAAAATCTTGCTGCTTAAAGTGGCTTGCATAACCTTTTACTTTTTGCGATATTAATTTTCATTATATCATCCCCTCTTCGTGCTTAGTTGATTTCGAGGGGGATGACGGGGCAAAAGAGAGAGAGAGAGAGAGAGAGAGAGAGAGAGAGAGAGAAATAAAGGCAGTAAATACTGGCTTCTCTGTCTGATCCTATTAACATATTAATGGCTCGAAACTACCAACCCACTAGCACAAAAAAAAAATGTTGGGGTGTCTTCCAGAAGCAACACATACTTCAGTTCCCTCGAGGAAGAACACGGTAAAGTTAAAAAATGGCTCTCAAACATAAAAAAGATGGTTGCGGGTCTGGGTTGTCCATCAGCTGTCAAATGCAGAAAAAAATGGCGTCGCGTAGGCTGTCCTTTGAGACATACTTTGACTCAAGCACCCGTTGGGAAATTAGCAAATGTTCTAGACCATATGAATGAAAAGGAAACAAAACGGGTAGATAGAGAAAGGGAAACAGACTCATCATTGGGGAAACCTTAACAGTAATAGGTTGTAACTGACAATGGATATATGAAGAATTTTATAATATTACGTGATATTATAGAGAGAGCCACGCGTGATTTTCTCCTGACCTAAGTATTCAAGTTTAATGCAAAACGAAGCCTTTAGCGGTAGATGTTGTCCAAATAATCCATAGAGATATATTTTTTATTCTTTGATCGTTATTATGACTCAGCATCTTTTATTTATAATAAGTCTTAAGTTTCTATTGCATTATTTTACGACCGGTCATCTTCTGATCCATATTTCTTTTCTTTTTTTTCTTTTTTTACTATTATACACTCGATACAAGGTTGTAGAAACACTCAAGGTAGAAGGTTAATGAAAGAGATTTTTATAATGGATTGGGGTTCGGAGGAAAGAGGAAGAGGCACATATTATTAGGATATGTAAGAAAGAAATGTTGACCTTAGACATGAAGAATTTAAGATTGTAGTGGTTGAGGAAACTTCCTCTCAGAAGTATGTTCCATCATGTGGCAGTTTTGGGGAAGAATATTTCTGACTGGAACATCCTCCTTACTAAATTAATACGAAGTTAATGAAGTTGATATGATACTGTCTACGTGTCATGGTGTGTCCTAGCTCTGAAGGTATGAATTGGTGAAACTAAGGAATGTAACTCATTTGAACATTTGCCATGAAAATAGTTATAGTGAAAGGTGGGTAACGTATTGGCTCTGGGAATGGGGTCCCAAGGCGGAAAATAATTCATTACCTTTACAAGAGAGTGTAATCGCTTTTAAACTCTGTCAAGTCTTGGAAGTAAGGACTAGGCAGCCCCAGCTCAGATTATAGCAGCAATACTCTATTCTGATCTGACTGTTACTTAAGAATCTTAGAATAAACTGAGAGCTGTGATAAAAAGCAACTCAATGTGACAGAAATTAATATGGCGTGTGAGATTTTCTTTTTAGATGATAATGCATCATCGTCATTATAATGCTGGATACTCCGGAGATTATATCGTATTAAATTCCAGAACTCAATTTTAATAAATGATGGTGGAGTAATGGATAGCGGCTCGGATTGAGGAATCGGATAGCCGAGTTCGAATTCCAGTCGAATCCATTACATTCACTTACGAGCTAATACCTTTGGGAAAAGTGTAAATCCTCCTCTTCTCTCCCCAGCTATGGATAAATAGCAGGACAGACCAGCTTCTATAGCCTTGAATGGCAAGTGGTCTACCGCAAAAAGAAATGGCGACCTACTGTGCAAAAAAAAAAATCTCCCTTGTCAGTCATATATCGAAAGATACATGATCGCTTAAGCGTGTATCAGGCATAGCACATAACAGACATATAGATGGAGAGGCCAGTAAGTTTGGAAGGTGGACGGAATAGACTCTTCCTTTTCTTAATTATGCATAAAAGCCAGGAGTGTGAATATAATATCTGAATAAAAAAAAAACAAAAAAAAACAACATGAAAACACTACATTAGGAATTGGACTTATTGCAGAATTAAAAAACAAAAACAAAAAAAAAATATATATGTGCCCCCGAAAAATATATGATCTGACGTTCAGGTCAAAAGTCGATGTTGACGAATGAACTGTTAGCCAACCTATAATTAAACTTTCAATTGGCAAACGTCCAACCCACCACGGCAGCTATACAATGCTACTGTTGGCAGCTAATTACCTCGAAGCACGCAATCAATTCATTTTTATCTTTTATTGTATCTTGCTAGTATGTTGCAAATCTTTGTTATAGAAAAAGTCTAAATTGGATATGTTTTTACTTCTGGATGCATATAACACCAGTTAACGGATGGTTATTCTTGTTAGTTGTAAGCTCAGGGATATAAAAGTACAATATTGTAATAATCTGTAAATCAATGAGGATGGTACAAACATATAGATGATTTATTTATGGTGGTAATCATACCTTTATTCTTGAATTGTAAAATGATTCTAAATATCGAACTAGACAAGTCGAGGTCGTCCGTCGGGATAGTACTTAGCATCCATACATTTTTCCGTTCAGCACTACCATGACGATCTTTATCACTTGTGTACTCCTCACTCTTCTAGCAATTTGTTTACGAATGTGAGATTTCTTTCTCCATTTCTTGTTCTTCCTGCGATTGGCTGTCAAAGATGACGTATGGAAAATATCTAAATTAAATTCTTTTGTTTGAATCCTTTATTTTAAAGCAATAGAATAGGTAAATATTAGAGGTGAGAATTTAGCCAATCGTATTAGAGCGACTTAATTTATGTTTATTTAAAATATCGTAAAAAAAGGTGTTGTAGGAAATTGATCATCTGTTTTGTCGTCCCCAAGTGTCTCTCTACTAATTTTCTTTAAACAAATATCTTTCCATCACCTCTTAGCAACGAATGTTATTCTTAATGTTATTCGTTTGGTTTACAGTGATGTCTAAGAACTGAAACAATTATAGAAAATAAAAACAGTTATTTGACGTTAACATCTCTTTAAACTGAACTTCGCTACACAATTAAGCATTTTCTTTTGAAATATGTCTGTTTTGTTGTTAACTGTAAGAAGACAGACAATATGGTCGTCAGGAGATAAGACAACCAAATTCGGAGTTTCAGTTTGGTGACATCAAAGTAAAGTTGGTACCACATTTTAACTGTCTGGGAGGCGAATAACTGAAGATACAAAATATAACAGAAAATAAAAGTGGGATCAGGATAGCCGAAAATGTCTTCCAGTTACTAAGAATATTACTTAAGGACTGGAAAATTTCGTTAGTAAAAATGAAGATTGCCAAACTGCTATGAAAGTATAAAAATAGGTTTTTAATACTAGCAAAACATTTTTGAAATTTTTTTTACCATCAATAAATTTTTGAAAAAATATCACCAGTGATACATTTTTCAAAAAAAAATTACCAGCAATACATGTTCGATAAAAATATTACCAGTCATTGGGAAAAAATATTACCAGTCATAAAACTTTTGTCGGCATTAAATAACCCATTGAGGTTGATATGCCGTTAAACCAAACCAAACCCAGTTTATTCACGTATAAAAATTCGTAAAAATATTTGCCTTCGGATCTAACTAAACGCTGCGCCTAATTATCATATAATTATGTAAAAAAAATATGATTGCCAGCAATAAATTATTAGCAGCAATATAAATCTTGTCTTTGCTACACAATAAAGCATTTTCTTTTTAAATATGTCTGTTTTGTTGTTAACTGTAAGAAGACAGACGATAAGGTCGTCAGAAAATGAGACAACCAAATTCTGAGTTTCAGTTTGGAGACATCAGAGTCAAGTTTCTGCTTCATCTGTGAGGAAATTGCCCAGCATTCACCACCATATAGGAGGATTGATATTATATAGTAATACATCAATCATTTATTTGTTTGTAAAAATACTTAAAATAATTTCTTAATTGTTTAGTTTTCAACGACATTATTTGATATTCGAATTTCGATGTCACATGTTCCAACCTCTGATACTTTGAAGGATGCTGAGGATACCATGGACCGAAAACGTGAGCAACGAGGAAGTTTTAGTGAAAATAGAAATAAAAAGGAAACTTATACTTAACATCAGGAAGAGACAGTTGAAATTTCTAGGGTACATAATGAAGAAAGAGGGCTTGGAAAATCTGAAACACACAGTACAGATTGAAGTAAAGAGGACAACGCATAAAATACTTAGTGAGCTTGAGTAAATGGCTTGTGGAATAGTGTTTAGGAGAAATAACAAAAATATTTATTAAAATTTACAAAACATTGGAAATTGTGGAGAGCCATGATCAACTACGTCCTGAGGGAACAAGGGGCATAAATGAGAAAACTTTATTTATTTTGGCATTTCCAATTTGTTGCATCATGGGATTTTTATCTTGATGAAGACCAAATTTCTGTCTTCTTACTGATGGTTAGTCATTTCTTCTGTCTTTCATTTATTAGCCAGTGTAAGTGACCCTGTTGTTTCCCTTTTACCAATAAAATCTATGTACCTGGTAATTTTAAGATTATGACAACCAATAGTAAATCATCGTAGGGTCTCCAGTCTCCTCCAGGAAAACCTATTGATAATAAGTAAAAGCAAGGATTTCGATTTTGTCGACTATTGAAAATTTGATATAATATTCCAACTTCCTTTATATTACTCGATTTATAACCTAGGCATATATTAATAAATATATATTGATAAATCGGTAATATATATATATATATATATATATATATATATATATATATATATATATATAAGATATAAATATATATTAATAAATAGCTGCAGAATATGTTTAATCATTGCACTGTGAAAAAGAGCAAAACATGTTAATAGCTGCAGGAAGCAATTACAAATTCTGTTTCTCCGTCGCGTTAACCGCGTTACAAGCAATTTAATAAGAAAAAATCTAAATTTAAATCCTGAACAATGGAGAGTTATAAAGGAAATACACGAACAAGAGCGTAGCTCTAATGTTAAAAATAATTTAATTTCTATAACTACACCCTTGTGCAAATTAACTGAAACGACAACTTTAGTTTCCTTTCTTTCATCATACGGTCAGTTTTAAACCCACTGGAGTGACAAGGTGCAATCGATTTCTATTTTTTCCTCAGATTAGTTCATTTGTAGTGGCATGCAGTAATATGAATTTATTTTCGTGGTGTGAGATGAAATTTGTTTCACTTTAAAAAATATTACGTCATCTGTCATTGCATCAGATTTTTATCACACACAGATACTATTGTCTCGACTGTCGATTAGTTGTCCTACGGTCATTGTCTGAGAAGGACGTTACTCCAAGGAAGCGTTCGAAAATTGTAACGCTGCACATACATACTTGCACGCTATACCAGCAAATCAAAGTATTACTGGCTCGAAAACTCTCCTGATTTAAATCCAATCAAGAATCTGTGGTCAATCTGCAAGGAACGACTTCGTAGAATTGACATACGAAGTACTAACATGTGTACTGGGTCATGTTTCATTGGAAAAATACGAAAAATAGTAAATAATAACGGAATTATTCGTTTTGTTTCAATTAATTTGCACAAGGGTGTATCTGCGGGGATCCTTCAATAGTCATGTGACAAAATGCTTCTATTTTACCTAGCAAGTATTTAATTTTCAACATAATATCCTTCTCTGTCAGTACACTAAATTCAACGGTGAATATTAATCCCATAGAACGAACATTATACAATGAAAATTTAAGGTCAATATCAGCCTCTGACTTCATGTCAGACGACAAACCTTTTGACCCAGCCGTGATACATGAGTTTTATAGAATAAATTAATTGGCTAGATTAATTGGTTAGATATTAACTTCAGTTAATATATTTCAAATTCGAAATTTAATTACGATTCAAATTAAATTTTATGCTGAGCAGACTCGAATAGTAATGATAGCGCACACAATAAAACTCGAAATCATTTTAACTATGAAAGGACAGTGCCATAAGCACATTCGAAGTTACTATATAACAATTGCCTTTTTGGATATTTACAAAGCTGAACGTTTTAAGAACCACTTGGTAAGAATCAAAATCTTTGAACTATAAAGGTCATTCTTGGTAATTATTGATCCAGGATAGGCAGTGAGCCAGCTATTTGGGCAAAGAGTGTATAATGAAAATGGTCAGTGGTCACTACTAAGTGTGCAGCTGTCAATGGACTTAGCTTTGCCAATTTATTTGTCTTTGTGTGTTTTTAGGTAAATCAGTGGATATAGATATTTACTGAACTATGTATGCATATTCAGTTACATAGGAAAGTAGTGCAGAACTAAAAACAATGCACGTTTATATAACTAGATCAGAAGGATTATCTGGCGTAGTCAGGGAATTTTTGTGAGAGAAAAACACCCTGACAAGATCACGTTTAAATTAAAGTAATATTATAGCATTAAATGTTCTTCCCTTTAAATTTGAGATCTTAAAGTGCAGACATTGATACAGGATTAGAAATAAATCCACAGTTATCGTTGATAGTTAATAGAAACGTTCGTTTAGGATGTTCAGGTTTGGTTTGTTTTACGGCATATCTTTCTTTATTTTCTAATCATTTCACCCCAAACAAGGCGCTAGTACGCAAGGGGTTATAGAGTGTAAGAGTAAGGAGGAGTGTTTGAAGAAAGGATATAAAGTATGACAGGGATCAGGATCAAGGTATCAGAATATGTAAATTGACATTACATTTGAAGAGTATAGCTATCAGTGAAGCAAATACGAGGAAGGGAGTTCCACTGTCGGGAAGTGCAGGAGAAGTTGTTTTTGGAATGGAAGAACTGTCTGTGAGAAAGTGAATGTAAACGATATGCCAGATTAGGACCTATCACAATGCATATCCGTCTCCGGATTTTGTCTAGGACCTCGAGATGAGACAGTAGATAATGAATGATATTGCATTTAAATTTTTGAAGGATGGACTCTGGCGAGAAAAACCTTCTGGCGCAACACAGAGAACCAACTTTTCTTGCTGTAGATGAAGCTATGTAGGTGTTTAGTTCTACCCCAAAAGGTTATTTAACGCCGACCAGATTTTCCTTTTTCAATAATGTATTGCTGGTAATATTTTTCATGAATATATTGCTGGTAATATTTTTCATGAATATATTGATGGTAATATTTTTCATGAATATATTGCTGGTAATATTTTTCATGATTTCATGAATATATTGCTGGTAATATTTTTCATGAAAATATTGATGGTAATATTTTTCATGAATATATTGCTGGTAATATTTTTCATGAATATATTGATGGTAATATTTTTCATGAATATATTGCTGGTAATATTTTTCATGATTTCATGAATATATTGCTGGTAATATTTTTCATGAAAATATTGATGGTAATATTTTTCATGAATATATTGCTGGTAATATTTTTCATGAATATATTGATGGTAATATTTTTTTTTTCAAAAAATGAGTTGCTGGTAATAAAATTTTTCAAAAATGTTTTGCTGCAATAATTTTTTTTTCAAAAATGAATTGCTAGTATTTTTATTATAAAAAAACTATTTTCACATTTTCATAGCGATTTGACCTCAGTTTAGGGGTTAACTGTTTGCCCATAGATGGGAGCCTATCAGGTGCTACGACCCCGGGATCAGGGTGAACCTGAGAACAGCAGCAATTAAAAGGTACTTCCACGCTTCCCAATGCCTCTTGATCAGAGTCCTTGCTGCCGGATGTAGTTTATTGTCATACCCAGGACGGGGATGTGCAGATGAATGTTATAGATATCACGGCGCGAAGAGGAATCGGCAAGACGATTTCAAATTCAGGGCTACTCTGTTGCATCCACTTTGGCATAAGTACCTTTGGATAAGGTATAAACCCCTCTCTTCCCCATCCAAGTAATCCTTAGAAACCCGACTGTTTCATTCTAAGAGAGCTGCATTCCAAACCCCGGAGAAAGTAACGGGAAACCACTCCAGTAATGCATGGGAATTTATAGATTATAAAAAAAATTAATTTGTGGAGATACGGGATAGGCTACGCCCTGAAAGAAAATATCATTAAAATGTTCAGTATCTGTCTATATTTCTGAGATGAGGTATTATGTACACTATTTACATTTTTCGAACTATTGTCCTCATCTTTGTCGCCGTACAACATTTCGGTCGTTGTACGCTCCGGCCTTCTTCAGGTGTTTGGAATGTCGAACTGAACCCTTTATTTCGCTTACTGGGGTAGACTGTTCTAGTTCCACGTGCCATGTTTAATGGATGTCAGTTATCAGTTATCTCCTGTTAATTCCTCTCTCCAAGTTCTCCACTGCCTAAACCGGGTATTGAAATCGCACTCTTTGGGTCAAGTACACATGGCACAGTGGATAAAGGCGTTGGTAAGGTCCAGTGACAGTACCCAAAGTGTGGGAGTTCAATACCCGTTTAAGGCAGTGGAGAAACCTTGTAATAAATATGGCGACAAAGATGAGGACAATAGTCCAAATAATGTATTAAATATTTGTTTAATAATAATATTTTTTGTAACTATGGCAACAAATATTGGATCAGAATTTGTAATTGCTGATGGATAGCTTGGTGTATTTTACGCAAAATAACGAGATAGAATAATTTAATATTTGTTTCCGTCAAACGTAGAAGCAGAATCTGTTATCGAGCATTGCATCTGGATGAATGCCAATCTTGGTCATTGTGTGGTATTAATATTCGTAAAGTAAACAGATTATCGACTGAGAAATATGAAACGGAAAAGTCTCCTAAATTTTGATGCAAAGCGATTATGCTAACAAAAATATAAGAGCTTTACAAAAGCATAAGATGTATTAGA
Source organism: Acanthosepion pharaonis (assembly GCA_903632075.3). Taxonomy (NCBI): domain Eukaryota; kingdom Metazoa; phylum Mollusca; class Cephalopoda; order Sepiida; family Sepiidae; genus Acanthosepion; species Acanthosepion pharaonis. The sequence continues at coordinate 1,958,507 of CAHIKZ030001402.1, forward strand.
GATTATGCAAAAGTGTTTGATGAAGTACGACGTTCGAATGTTTTTAATCATTTCACCTCAAACTAAGCAATAAAGCCATTATGACACAAGAAGGACTAAGAAAAAAGAGAAACATTATTTGCCTGTCCTGCGCATCATATGGGATGCACATGATATGTGATTTCTACGTCCGTGTGTCATATGTGGTTTACACTAGCCATGATTTTCAATGAGTGGTAAAACTAAGTCTACTATTAAGCAGGACATCTGAGGAAAGGCCTAATCTAAAAGTTTTGTGCATCATATATAACCACAGGACATTTGCCTGTTTTTAGATTTATAACTGTTGCAAGGCAACTTCGTTTATTCCGCAAATAGAATGCACTAACACATAGTGTTTCTCATAATAAAAACCTAGTAGTGTAAATAACTTATGATTTGTACATTTCTATTATGTGACATAGTTATAAATCTGAAATGGACGTTTTGATAGTACACACGAAAATGCTTTGGACAGGCAAAGGGTTAAGGGTCAAGAACAATAAAAGAAGAGCAATCAATGAGACAGTAGATAATGAATGATATTGCATTTAAATTTTTGAAGAAAAAAGTTAATTGGAAAATATGAAGCCGGAAGAGTGCAATACTAGACTGGCAACAAAGTCTCATTAATTTACAGTTGAAATGACGAGATGTAACCGGAAGAGTCCTTTTCTTGAATCTCTCACTTGTGGAACTGTCTTCCGGCTTCATATTTTCCAACCAACTTTTTTCTTCTACTCATAGTCTCAGTACCATCGAGGAAAGCTCACCAGAACAATTGACATAAACTGGAGCTGAAATGCCATTCCAGACCAACAACATTGCTGATTCCTCTTTGGATTTTATCAAGAATATCTAAATATAAAGCAGGATCATCAGACCGTGCTGTAATATGAGAGCAATATTCAAAGCATGGACAAATGAGAGACTCATAAATATGTAAGATACAGAAAATAATTGTATAGTATGACACAGAGAACCAATTTTTCTAACATCAGACCTAGCTTGATATTGAAACAATATAATCTTTCCACTTCATATCAACCGAGAACGCTAGCCTAGGAAATGAGTCACTCACCTGGATGATAACATCAGCTATACTGATTGAAGAGAGAAAGGAGTCTCTCAGATGATTAATTGAGAGCAGTTTCATTTTAGAGGCGTTAAAATTAACTACGCTTGACTAATTTGAGAACGATATTAGAAATCCATACTGGGAGACACCGCCTACATACAGAGAGAAAATGAATGAAGTAAATACAAATTTTAGAAACGAGAGTTAAACAAGCTTGTGTCTTCTTCAGCCTTTACAATGAAGCCAGCCTGAGAGAATTACAAGTCCTAGCAAGATTAATTATTGAAGGCCACAAGCTTAACAATATACACCCTTGTGCAAATTAATTGAAACAAAACAAATAATTCCGTTATTATTTACTATTTTTTCGTTTTTTTTTCTAATGAAACATGGCCAAGTGTGCACATGTAAGCACTTCGTATGTCCATTCCACAAAGTCGTTCTTTGCAGATTGACAACAGATACTCGATTGGATTTAAATCAAGAAACTTTCCGAGCCAGTCGATAGTACATTCATTTGCTCACTGGTAAGGCTTGCTTGTGTGTTTGTGCAGCGTTACAATTTTCGAACGCTTCCTTGGAGTAACGTCCATCGCAGACAATGGCCGTAGGACAACTAATCGACAATCAAAAAAATAGTATCTGGGTGTGATAAAAATTTGATCCAATGACGGATGACGTAGTATTTTTCAAGGCCAAACAAATTTCATCATACACCCAGAAATAGATTCATATTACTGCACACCACTGCTAATGACCTGAAGGAAAAGTAGAAATCTATTACACCCTGTAAACTGACCATATGGTGAAATAAAGGAAAACTAAAGCGGTTGTTTCAATTAATTTGCACAAAGGTATGATATGCCGATGACACGGTGTTGATAGTTGACAGAGAAAGAAAACTACAGAAATTTCTACAGAAGGTATTAAAGGATAGCTAGGATGAAGTACTATACATTAATTGTAAGAGGATTGTTGGCAAAACCAGCCCAAGATGTGAAGTACAAAGTCGAGACACCAGAATCAATGACAACTATTTAACTACCTTGGAAGTATTTTAACAGAGGATCGAACGTGCCACAGTTAAATACTAATGAGCATTTTAGTAGCGAACGCTACCTTCCAAAAGCTAAGCATTACGAAATAGGCAAATTTCGTTCGAAACAAAGATATGCGTACTGAAATGTTATGATATATCGGTCCTTCCCATATGTTAGTGAATAGTGGGCAATCTCTTCACAGATGAAGAAGAGAAGAAGACACTTGACGCAAATCAAATCTGATTCTACAGAAAGATGCCGAGAATCATATTGACTGAACATTTGAGAAACGTGGAAGTTTTGGGGAAATTGGAAACAAATAGAAGACTTTTACTTCAGAAATAGACAATTACAATATAATGAAAAATGAGGGCTTAGTGAATTTGACACTCGCAGGTCATACTCAAGGTAAAAAAAGAACCAAAAACAAAGGAAAACAGCGCATAAACTACCTGTTTTCCTGTTCTGCTAACCATTTACACGAGTCTGTGTAAATGGTCGGCAGAACAGGGATTAGGAGAGATAATAAAAAGACAAAACTTACTAAGGGCTACAAAGAACAGGAAGTTGTGCCTGATCGCCCACGCCCTGAAGGGACACGGCATATAGAAGAAGAAGAAGAAGAAGAAGAAGAAGAAGACGAAGAAGAAGAAGAAGATAATAAATACCATATCTGTTGCCAGAGGATTCGAAAAAAAAAGCGGTCGTAACAGACTTAATTAAACTAAAGTTTCTTTCTTATTTTGGGTGATGGAAAAAATAAAAATATGAAATGTGTTACGGAGATGAGAGTACGGGTGAATATAAAAGTGTCTTGTTCGATTGCATCGCCTTGATTACCATACCTCAAGCTAACAAAAAATGAATGAAAGTTAACAAACGAAAACAAAGATGAGGTGTCCATAAAACGAAAAGAAGGATTTATTTACTTTTTCGCCTCAGACCAGTACCTGACTCCTCTTGATATCTTCTGCTCTTAAAAAGAGCCTATCAGATCAAAAATGGGGTACAACTGCCATATATAAGCAGGTGCTATCCAGTTTGTATTTTCTAGTCACGATATAGCGTCCTTGCGAGTGACAAATTATTTTCTGTTCTATACTCCCTTCCCCTCAGACTAAACGTTGCAAACCGCTGACTGCTCTATTTCTATTTCCATAGGAAATGTTCAGGCGAACTACTTCCAACAACCGCTAAGACACACCATGGCACGCACATTGTAGTGAACCACAGTCATTCACTTTGTATTCCATTAGTGAAACGTAAGTTCCACTCGATAAGCTTCTTCCGACGAAGCGCATCTCTGTGGAACCCATTCCCAAGAGGATCTTTGCCTGATGACTATAATCTTAATGTATTCGAGTCTAGGGTTAAACGTTATCTTTCTCACATATCCGCATAAACTGTGCCTCATAGTCGGAAACCTCTACCGCAAGTGACTACCAAGAGGATGCTTCCCTGAACACTACAATCTTAACCTTTTCTTCTTTAGAGTTAACCGTTATCTTTCTCACATATCCGCATAAACTATGCCTTTTACTCTGTAACACTCGAATGGCTCCCAGTGTGAACATCATTATAAAAAAAAAACAATATATATATATATATATATATATATATATATATATATATGATTTGAGGGTCCGTCTCAAGATTCTACCTTATATATAGAAGTTGGGATTGCATCGTAATTGTTGAGAAAGATTCTTCTTCTTTTATGTGCTGTGTCCCTTCAGGACGTAGGCAATCATGGCTCTCCCTATTCCTTGTAGTTTGCAATATGTTTTATCCATTTGCTACTTCTTCCAAAACCTGTTCTTTCATCCATTTGCTTAAGACCGCTAGTTATGTCACGCGTTGCTTTCCGTTGTCTCTTTTTCCCTCTATCCGCCTTTTGAGTATCAGATACTCCAAGCCTTTCTTTTCTCTTTACGTGTCCCAGAAATTTCAGCTGCCTCTACCTGATGTTAAGTATAAGCTTCCTCCTTGTTTGCATCCTCTCCAGAACCTCATCGTTTCTCACATCTTCTGTCCATGATATCTTTAGCATCCTTCTGTAGAACCATGCCTCCCTTGTCTCGATTCTCTTCTTCATCTTTCAGGAGACCGCCCAACATTCGATGCCGTAAAGGAGGACAAATATCCCGTAGCAGTTCAGTACTTTTTTTTCTTTGTTACCAACTAAATCCTCCTATCTCTTAATACTCTGCCTAGCATTTGGAATGCGTCTTTGGTCATCCTAATACGTCTTCGGATCTCAGCGTTGCACTTATCATCGTCTGTCAAAACACTTTCCAGATATTTAAATTTCCTCAACGGCTTGATTTTAGTGACCGCGACCTGTAAATCGCATTTCGCAATGACGATCATACATTCTGTCTTCTTGTAGTTTATGCTTAGTCCCTTCTTCGCGCTCTCCTTCGCTACCTTCTGTAGGAGGTTTTGTAATTTTCTTTCCGTGTCTGCTATGAAATTTACGTGTGAAAAATATACACGTGTGGGAGTTTTATTGCATAATAGGAAGATATTTTTTAATAGATCTATGGCCTCGGTGACTTCTCTTTATGTCGGACTCCTGGTTGTCTTCGTTGGTCATGAGCCGGCTTTAGCGTGTTAGCTTGGGTTATACTTTTACCTTAGTGTCGAATTGATGGCCGTTTTTATAGTGTTGGAGTGGCTTGGAAATGAAATGATGGCTGAGGTTGCGTAGGTCTATTCATACTAAATAGAAAAGTATTTATGACTTTTATTTTATTTTTTGGATGCGCGTGGCCGGCTAAAATTAAGTCGGCTTTTGTTACTTGGGCAGTAGCTGTCGAAATGAACACCTTCCTTTTTCGTTAAAGATTGGGAGTTCCGACAGGCTAAGAAAGACCTATTAAACTTACGGTATCAGCAAATATTCTAGGCTACAAAATCTCTTGAGCCGAATAAGCATAGAAATGAATACTATATAGGAAACAGTTATAAGTAGTTATAGAGAAAAGCAGCGAATAACAAGACAAAAATTGCAATAAAAGCTCTGGTAAAAATGAAATAATAATAACAGAATAAATTGCAATATGAGCACTGGTAAAAAATGATTTCTAAGACATTAGGTTTATAAGTCCCCAAAATTCCTAAATAGATGTCCTCAAGGATACAGGGCCTAGTGGATAAAGACGTTCGTTAGATCCAGTGAATAGACGCAAAGAGTTGTTAGTTCAATGTGAACCAAATTTTGGAGAGTTGAGTTAAATGGGAAATAACTGAGACATCCGGAAGAGACATAGTACAAGGAGGAAATAAAGGGTTCGATTCGAAATTCTAATCACTCAAAGAAAGCCGGAGCATACAACGGCCGAAACGTTGTGAATATGGCAATGAAGATGAAGATAACAGTCCGAATAATGTAAATTATGTAAGTAATCATAATACTTCATCTCAGAGATATAGACAGGTATTAACGATATGGCTACAAACCAAGATATGAAATTGGAGAACTCCAAATATTGCCAATGGGCAAGAGAGATCTGAATTTATGGAGAGATTGAAATTAATATATTATTACAAGCAGTATAAACTATTTTTACTTGGAAGCTTAAAGTTGACATGAGCTATTTTATTGATTAAGAAATATGCTGAGTGAATGTGACAATATTAATTTACTTTCATTCTCTATGCAGAGAGTTAATCGGACAGAATATTAAAAAACTAAACCAAAAAAGTATCTGATAATTTCATGCACGCTTATTGTATTAAATAGAATTACGAATATGTTTCCGTCCATAAATAATTACATCTCTGAGAAAGAAGTTACTTATTTTGGTGTGACTGCCTTTACTTTTTATTCCTGCTTGTAATATTGATTGCAATGACTTTACTTGGTTTACACAGTCGCTGAAAAGTTTCTGAACTCTGACAGTCCTTAAAATTTGTATTTATTGGTTTTTACTTTACGTTTAAATCCATAAGGTAAGCGTTCAGATGGATTTAAATCCCGCGAGTTCGTAGGAAAATCGTTCAGTTTTACCTGTAGTCTCCTCAGTTATTCCTATTATATTTGAAAATCTGTCTCGCTATTTCTTTCTCTATCTATCTATCTATCTATCTATCTATCTATCTATCTATCTTATATATGTGTGTATGTATGTATGTATGTATCTATCTTATATATGTGTGTATGTATGTATGTATGAATACACCACACACACACACACATACACACACACACACACACACACACACACACACACACATATATATATATATATATATATATATATAGAGAGAGAGAGAGAGAGAGAGAGAGAGAGAGAGAGGGGGAGGCACGGTGGAGTAATGGATAGCGGCTTGGATTAAGGAATCGGAGAGACGAGTTCGAATTCCAGTCGAATCCGTTACATTCACTTACGTGCTAATACCCTTGGGAAAGGTATGTATCCTCTTCCTATCCCTCCAGCTATGGGTAAAATAGCAGGACAGACTGGGTTATATAGCCTTGGATGGCAACTGGTCTAGGAGAAGGACAATTCTGAATTCAATATCTGCGTTTCGGAACCTTGTGGCATTCGGTGCATCAGGTCTCTGCATTCGTCCCTTTCAAAAAGTGTGGATGGTCCTTCACCACTATAATCAAAACTCATGTGCCGGTGTCGGGATGTCGGTTTCCTGGAAACTGATCTGCTTGACCCTCATACGTCGAATCTCGACGGGATAGTCGATTATATATATATATATATATATATATATATATATATATATATATATATATATATATATATATATATATATATATATAACTTACTGTACCCAATAGAAGACTTTTGACTTCTTTCCAACTATTTGTCATCAGCAGTTGTACCAAGTTCTCCCTTCCTGATCCTAGTATCATCTATGTTTTGATTGATGAAGATTTTTGCTGTTACAACTTTTGATCTTTTCACATAAGTTAGATTTTATATTTCATTTTAAATTATGATTTTTTACTTGATGGATTAATTATGTCAGTATTTTAGAAATGAATTTAGTATGGATGAGCTGTTACATATATTATGGTGGTAACTTTCTAAGCGTAGCTTCGTTGTGGTACATAGTCGAAAGTGTGGAGCAGCGCGTGAGGATCGAACTCACTACTTAGTCGTAATTAACCCAGTACCTGCCATGAGTCCTATTTGGATATCTGTTAAACGCACTACATGTTATTCCTTGTATTTACATTAAATTGCTTACATACATCGCATTTGCAGAGGTATATTTGCCTTTAATGTTTTTATTATTAACCGTAAGAAGACGCTTACTGTCGTAATTTTATATTTCAGGAGTAGAAAAATAATGACTATTTTGAAAAGTATTTTTTATTATTTCTAATCAATATTATTTTTTTGATGTTTTATATACATATATATTTGATGTTCTAATTTCTATAAAAACGACAATGGTAACTACTGAAATTAAACATAAGGAATAAATAAACTCCTAAGAAAACTGTGTGGGCCAAAAATGCGCATTAAAAAATTGGCAGTTAATGAGTTAATCTAACAAAACAATCTTGCTAACCCTTACACTTCGTCGATGTGCCCAATGATTTTCTAAGCTTAGTTTAGATGTGGGACATGTGTGGAGCACCAAGTAAGGATCGAACTCACTACTCAGTCATAATTAATCTAGCGAGACAAGATTGTTAATCCTTACACCACTTCGAAGTTTTCTCTGTTATATTTGTTATGCATTTCGAGATTTCACCTATTTTTAATCTTTATTAGAAATTAAAACCTTTTGTAACTTTTATTTTAAATATGACACTTTAAATATGTTTAAAAGACTAATGTATTTAATATCACCTGGATCCGATATTATTTCTTTAAATTTAAATGCATGTGATGTCACGTGAAAATGGATTCATGCAAATTAAAAAGTAAGTCATAGTGAAAATATAAAGGCATCTTTTTCTTCTTCTTCTTCTTTTTCTTCTTCTTCTTCTATATGCCGCGTCCTTTTAGGACATGGATGATCAGGGCCCTCAAAAACTTCCTATCTATTGTGGCCAATAGCAGGTTTTTCTTCCTTTCCTTAATCTGTCCTCTATTCATTCACACAAGCTAGTCGAGTAGGTAGCTCACTAACTTCACCTATCTCTCTTGCCCGCAATATGGCCTGTAAGGATTAACTTTTTCCCAAGGCCTTCCTTTCTCCTTATGTGTCCAAGGACTTTCAGTTTTTCTTCCCGATTCTTTATATAAGTGTGCTTTTAGTTTTCATTTGCTCTAAGACTTCCTCGTTGCTTACATTCTCCTTCCATAGAATTCTTAGTACAGAATTTTAATTCCTGAAAACGACTAAAGACAAGAAAAAAATTCGAAACATTAACAAGGCCTGTATATATATTCTTGATAATTTCACTACATACCTCCAGAAATTTAAAATTTGTTGTACTTATAAGGAAGAATGTTGGGTATCAAATAGAAAATTTATGAATACAGACAGTGAGAACTTACTAATCAACACTGTATGGGGACTGTTAAATTTCTCTACCTGCAAGACTTTGATGTGTCAATGATTTGACCCCCTAGATTGTATCTTTTGCTGATAAACATGTAATGCATTCTGTATTATTACAGTTCCTTTTAAAGTCATTTTTGCATTCCTTTACTGCCTTATTTATGAGTTTTCAGTTTCTCTTTTGAATGTGTAATCAGCTCAGTGTCATTCGCGTATCTTATATTGTTAAAATTAGATCCGTAGATAATACATCGTGATAGATCTTCCAGTGTCTTTATGATCGTCTCAGTGTTTATGTTAAATAAGATCCGTGATATTCACAGTTGCTGATAGCGAATGTGAATATCTGTGATGATGATTAAATGGTGTAGGGGGTGCACTTCCATAAATTTAGATGATCAGAGCCTGACATTTGATCTCTCCACTGACCGAACTTTAACAGCTCAATGGCGGGTAAAAATTAGCTGGTCACATTCAATTGCCCGAAAACCAAACTAGTGAAATTTCATTATCACCGAGCGAACACTGAGTTTTACCTATCGCGATGGACGGGTGTACTCTCAGGGCGGGGCCATGTCTTGAGTGCTTGTTGGGATTTAAGATCTCAAAAGGAAGTCGTGTATACGGTCCATCGGTACTAAATATGCTGGGAAAATGGTTGATTACTTGTATCACTCTAGTAAGTATTTGACACGCCATGCAATATCCCCGCCCTCTTCAAGCGCCAGATCAGGGCTAAAATGGAGTACTGCTGTCATATATGGGCAGGGGCTTTCTATTTTTCAATTTCCAGTGCTTGAAAATGTATCCGCGTCCTTGTGGGTCATGCATTATTTTCTATTTATAACCACTTTCCCACAGACAAAACACGCCTATCTCTATTTCCATGGATGGTGTTCAGACAAACAACATTCCTTAGTTCCACAAGTTCTATCCTTCACGATTAACGCACATTTGAGCGAATCACCTTCATTCCTTTCTATTCCATTGGTGAGATGTAAGTTCCACTCGAGCATTTTTCTGGAACTAACTCTCGTGAGGATGCTTCCTCTATCATTACAATCTTAACATGTTCATATTTTGAGTTAATTGTTTTATTTCCTACATATCCACAGAAGACTGTACCTCTTACTTTTTAACTCTCTACCTCGAGTGTCTCTTGTACCTTGTAAAAGGTGAGAATTATTTTAAAAAAAGAAAAGGCAATAAAAGAAAGGAAGCAGTGGAGACTCACGCCCTTGGGAGAAGAAATCACAGCGAGAGAAAGAAAGAGAGTATCCTATTAGAGAGTATCCTATTAGAGAGTATCCTATTAGAGAGTATTTCCAAACATTTCTTAAATATTTTCTTTCCAATAGTTTTAATTCAGTGTCTCTCTAAGCTTGACGGTAAGAAAAGAACGACAACAGTTAAAAAAAAATTCTCCTGCAGAACAATTCTTGTATACAAGGTGAGGCAAAAGTCACGCAACATAGGGATAATATATTAAAATATAATTACATATGAAATTTTATTTACTAGTTATTTAACTGACATATGTGCTGTTGAAAATGTCCTCCCTTAAAAAAAAAAAAACATTTCATTTCTGTGCCTACATGATTCATTAACACGTTGGAGAGTTTCCTCTGTCATTTGACGGCATTCATATTTAATTCTTGTTTTTAATATTGTTAAGAGATTTTCGCTTTGTACATTGTTTGCAAAGCATTTTACGAAATTGCGACGGCCATGTCCAATCCAAGTCATTTCAGAAATGATAAAGATAATACTATTTGAGTGAGTATTATTAAGCAAGTATTATTAGTGTGAGTGTTATACGAAGGTGTCTGACACCAGTATTGTTCAACGGTGTTAATATAGTTGTATCTGCAATTACATAGTCACTACTAAAGCGAGAATTACAAAACTGACAATGAGTATTCATTGACATTACAAAAATGGCAACAAGCGTTCGTTGACATCACAAAAAGAAAAAAATCACTTCTGTGCCTACATGATTCATTAACACGTCAGAGAGTTTCCCCTGTCATTTGACAGCATTCATATTTTAATTCTTGTTTAAGTTATTTCCTTAATATTTCTTGGGCCCGTCTGATAAACAATTCATTTTTAATGGCCCCACAGAAACAAAAATCTGGTGACCTCAGTGACCACTCAACAGGACATCTTCAACTTCTATAGCTTTGTATCAGTTCAAACCAAGCTTAAGTAGTATTTTTACTCGCCATTTAAAGATTGTTTCATATTTTTATCAGCCTGCTATTAATAATCGAATCGAAATAAAAACTCTGCCTTCAAATACTGATTTTCAAAGCTTTCAGTTGTTTCCAACGAGGGAATGGTTTTGCACCCTGTTTGGTGTTGTATCTGAACTGAGCTTCGTTAGTATTGTTAAGAGTTATTCGCTTTGTAAGTTGTTGGCAAAGCGTTTTACGAAACTGCAACGGCCATGTCCAATCCAAGTCATTTCAGGAAAACGAGAGCATGTTTATGCAATGAATGCCATAGCAACTAAAGAAATTGGCATAAGGTTAATTTTCTAATTGAACAGCAAATAGAACAATCGATTGAAATTGTTATGGTGTATGAAAGAAAAAAAAACTAAAATGAAATGGGGAGGAAAGGATAAAAACTATTGATGAAAACACGAAAATAAACACGTCTTATTTATTCGTTTGCTTTGCACCAGGGCTTAATCCATAAGCATATGGATATCTCGTTTAATGTGTCATCCTATGAGCTATCACCTGGAATCTGACAGGAATAACATGAGCATAGTTTTGGATTCTCGTCTTTCAGCTGTGAATGTGTGCGTGTGCATACTTTTATTTTCATATTGGGGCGCGGTCGACTTCTTTTATCTGTGTATAAATGTGTCGAGTGATGATATCATGCCCTCCGCCCCACATCTAAGATGTAAAAAGAAAAGAGAAATATTTTTTAGGATACCTTGTCTAATACTATCTCTTTAAGAGACAAAAGAAGGTGAACGCAAGAGTTTACTTAGCTAAGTTTTACCATATGTATTAAAATGGTTTTCTTTATCTTTGAAAAACAATTGAAAAGACCACCAACATCTGAGCATCATCTCTCTACTTTTCCATATTCTCACTTCGTTTGCATTTGATTAATAGACAGATCATTGGAATAAAAGGTTGTTAGTTGCTTGGTTGTTTTATGGCATATCAACCTCAGTGGGTCATTTAATGCCAACAAAATTTTAAAAATAGATTCATAGCGATAGTTTGGTAAATAAAAAAAAGAAGGTGTGTATGTATACATATATTTTGATTGGTTTGGTTTGTTTTACAGCATATCACCCTCAATGGGTTATTTAATGCCGAAAAATTTTTTATTGATGGTAATATTTTGTTTTGTCAAAAATCTATTTCTGGTATTAATTTTTTCCTTCAAAATTTATTGATGGTAATAATTTTTTTTCCTCAAAAATGTATAGCTGGTAATATTTTTTTTTTCCAAAAATGCATTGTTGGTAATTTTTTTTTTCAAAAATATATTGCTGATAATAATATTTTACAAAGTATTTCTGGTATTAAAACCTATTTTTACACGTTCATAGTGTTTTACCCAAGTTTCAGGGTTAACTATTTGCCCATAGCTGGGACCCTAACAGGTGCTACCATCCCGGATCAGGGTGGACCTGGGAACACCAGCAATTTAGGGGTGGTTCAACGTTTCTCAAAAACTGATCAGAAGTCTTGCTGCTGGACGTAGTTTATCGTCATACCCAGGACGCTGGAATTAAAAGGGTGGTTGGATTTTTTAAAAATGATATTTTATTATTTTCTGCAATGTAACGTTTTGTGTTTAAATGCACTGATCCTAAAGGGCTGGAAGGAAATTTCATGTATATTAAATAAGGAGTGGAAAGAGGATGTTTTAAGTGGATTTTTGTCCCCCAAAAAGTAAAATAAAAACTTTCACACACGTCAATTTGAAATTCAAAGTCATATGTCTATGTCGAAATCCGAGACGTCTGCTACAGATAAAGTTACCAGGAGTTACCTACTTAGACACATTATTTACAGGGCTAATACACACATATTTGTTATTATTGTCGAGGCGTTTCGGTCAATGTGCCCTCCAAACTAATTCGAGTTTTATAACTAGCGGGAAACATCGAAACACTTTATTCAACCTACAGGAATAAATTTATCTCATGCCGCTGTCCGTGTCTAGGGATATCCCCGTTTAGTTAATTGTCAATTTTTAGCAGATTAGATATTATATAGCAGTTCTTATTTTTAAAATGACATTTTCCTTACTCTTTTGATTAGTTTCTCAAAAAACAGCATTTACGATTTTGACGGGCCTTAGGAATTCTCTGTCACATTTTCCTAACGACACTAACCAGGTGCTTAAATTTCTGTATCTACTTAATTCTGACACCCTCAATATGACCCCTCATATCATTAGCTGTCTTTCTATGACCCTGCATTTAGTTAGAGATGATAGTTAAACTTACAGATAAACTCCTTTAATATAACTCAGGAACTTACGACATAATTAATGATATATATATATATATATATATATATATATATATATATATATATATATATATATATATATATATATGATAAACTTCTGCAACTCAGGAACTTATAATATAACTAATGATATATATATATATATAATTATTTATTCGAATCACTACAAAAATATCCATTTTGTTTCAACACTTCTAGTGTCTTATCACGTGATGGTGTTAAATATTCAACACCATTACGATAAGATACCAGAAGTGTTGAAATAAAATGGATATTTTTGTAGTGATTTTGTAACATATTTATGTTATAATTTTCGAATAAATAATTATAATTTCTCCACTCTGAATTGAGCACTCTTTTAAGAATCGTATTTGTTGATTATTAGAATCTATTCCGTATACACAAATCCTATACTTGGACATATATATATATATATATATATATATATATATATATATATATATATATATATATATATATGTGTGTGTATTTGATTTGATAATCTTCTGCATTTGAATTGCATTTTTCCTGATTATATCTCTGACAGTTTTTGAGGTGGTTGTACTGATTCTCATATTAGAGATGGCTAATTCATTTGCGAGTTTCTTTGAAGTGTTGGAGGGTAGGATTATAAATTTTGTATAATTTTTGCGGGACCTATTTGTTTGGGTCTAGTCACTGGATCTAAGCAACGTCTTTATCCACTGGGCCATGTGTACTTCAGAATATAACTGATACAGAAGTAACATGGTACGTGAAACTAGAAGGATCTATCCCGTTGAATGAAATAAAGGGTACTGTTCGAAATTACAATCAACTGAAGGAGGCTGTAGTGTATAGCGGTGGAAACGTCGTGAATATGGCAAC
>CAHIKZ030001402.1:1977500-2022500 GCA_903632075.3 Acanthosepion pharaonis
ACTCATTCCTGCAACCTGAGTGGCTTTGTGTTGGGTGAAAATTTAGTAAAAAAAATATTAATATTAAAAAAGTAGTAAGCAATGTGACGTAACTAGATATACTAAGAAACTTGTGAATAGAAATTTAACACTTCAAAAAAAAAAAAAAATGACATTACCTTAATATCGAATGCTACTGAGCATTCAATATGTAGTACATTATAACATGAAGTCCACAATAATGTATCTCTTGAAAAGCTGCTGAGTTTAGCAACCCCCATCGATAGAAGGACGGTCTGGGTATCGTTGTGGACGAGCAAGATATCAATTTTGTAATTGCATTTCTTTTTTTTATATATATTAATACGGGTCCATAGAGTGTGAGAATTTATATTCACTTCAAAAAACGAGTTATTCAAAGACCCGATATCAAGAATAATGGACAATAATATTGATGGTCTTCCATTCCGACATTGAATATGTCAATAGGAAATTCAATTCCACATGTGGATGCATTGTCAAGATTGAGATTTTACAAGGAATCAAAAGATGAAAAACCTTTCAAAAAAACTATTTTTTTTTTACATTGGGTAGAGACTGATGTATTGTCTTCGGATAGACTGGCTGCAGAATCTATACTGGAGCGGGTCATATTTTTTTTTATTATTCCGTGATCGTAGAGGCACCATCTATATTGCAGCCGCAGTAGATGTGGTGTTTCTTGGGCAAAATATCCTGACGAGGCCCAACCCTTTTAGGCTGGTTTTGAATTCAGTATTTCCTTCTCCTAGACCTGCTGCCATCCAAGGCGATAGAACCCAGTATGTTCTGCTATTTAACCATAGCTGGGAGAAGAGGAGGATGCATATCTTTTTCCTAAAGGTATTAGCAAGTAAATGAATGTAACGACTTGAATTCGAACTCGGCTCTCCGATTCCTCAATCCGAGCCTCTCTCCATTACTCCACTGTGCGTTATAATTAGGATAACGTTAAGTAAAAGAAAGAATATATGGAATAATATTTCTAGAACAAAAACCATGCAAGGAAATCAGACATAAACTAACAATAGAGAATTGAGTAACTTCTCATTGCAATTTTGTTGTGCTTTCAGAAGATCATGAAAAAAAGTGTAAACTGTAGAATAGCGGCCACTCAAAAAACGTTAAGGTTAAAAGTCAGGTGACCGGTATAGTCACCTGATTTTTTTAAACATTTCAACCCAAACACGACAATAAAGCTATTAAGACAAAGAGGGGTTACTGAGTGTGAAGAAAAGTAAAGTTCTATTTAAGAGAAATGACAATGAAAAGAATAGAATTCAAAGAGAAAGAAAATGGCAACGGATGTTGAATTTAAATTTTTGAGGATCGTCGTTGACACGGAAGCGAGAATTTGAAAAAGAGTTCCACAGGCAAGAAGTGTGAGAGAAAATATTAGAAGAAATCTTACGCTTGCATTTAGCAATTTTCACAGTGAATTGAGGAAACCTAGCAGCCAATCTGGTCCTTAAATTCAGGAGGTACCAAAAAGGAATGCTCACCAGATCAATTTTCATAAAAAACATTTATAAAAAAATGTCATAGGGTTGCTACATTACGGCGGTGATAAAGTAATTGAAGTCGACATGCCAGGGTAGGACCTATAACTTTGCAGATTCTTTTTTGGATGTTTTCGAGAATGATTAGTTGCATAAAAGAAGCCTCAGACCATATGTGGTAGTAATATCCATTTCAGGGACGAAAAGAAGAATATGTTAAAAATTGTCTAAGATTTAAAGAAATGAACTTTACATAAAAAAAACTGCATAAATATTTAGTATCTTGGAGTCACCTTCATCTAGACAATACCTAAGTTATTAGATTAATTATTAATATTAGTTTACTCCTTTTCATCATGGCTGCAAGTAATTTGTCTGTTTATCAAAATAAATTCTATTGTAAATATTTTAACGTATTATTTAAATGATTCATATTCGGATAATTGTCTTCATCTGTATTGTCGTTATCACGACATTTTGGCTATTGTACTCACCTCAAGTTTATATCGACATGTGTAACCTGCAGGGAGATCTAAACTGAATCTTTTTTTTTTTTTTTTGATCTACGGGGGTAGATATCCGAAGAAAAATCTGCAATGTTATTGGTTCTGGTCTGTCGTCTCTTTCACTTTCTCACGGCCGTAATGTAGCTTCCTTGTGTCTTTTCTATAAATACTTTCATTGAAATTGTTCTGATGAACTCTCCTCTATGGTACCTAGTCTCTATGCATGTAAGCGCATTACTAAACTGTCGGCAAGATCTCATTATTTTACTATTGAACTGACTTGATATAACCGTAGGTTCTATGCTAAAAGTTTCTTTTTTCGCACTTCTGGCTTGTGGAGCTCTCTTCCGGTTTCTTGCTCAAGAGGAGTAAGGAGTGGGATGTGAAAAAAAAATTTTAAATTCCAAAGATTCATTATAGTAAAGAAATGGTGAAAGTATAGGAGTCCACAAAGATGAATTAAGGCTCAGAGAGATATGGGAAAGAGAAGGACGAAGAAACTTTCATAGACATTCTCGGTTATCATATTTTAGCCCTGCAATTTAAAAATGGAAGACGACCAAGCGGACAACATAGGACAAGCAAGATTGAATTCAAAAAGCGAAACAGTTATTAAAATCCTATGAGAAACGTGAAGAAAAAAGGAAAGCAAACCGAAGACAAATCAATGCATAGAAAGAATCGTAAGAGCTGAAATGGGTCTAAAAACCTTCTTTTTACACGTGATTTTTTGATAAATTTACATGCTCTGATCTGCATATTCGAAAATAAGGAGATCATAAAAAGAGTAGTAAAATGCGTCATATTTGTAGATATACTGAGAGGTTTGTTGTGAATATCAACGATAAGATGTAAAACATCACAAATTTTCTAGAATATATCGACCAATAATTCATTTATGACCAAAATTGTCCCCAAAATTGGACGGTCACCATCTCTGGGTTAATATTGGAAAAATGTTCATTGCGCATTTCTATATAATCTGACAGTTTTTCTGCCCGCTAACTTATCAAACCTCTTTCTCTCTCTTTCTTTTCTCTCTCTCTCTTATATATATATATATATATATATATATATATATATATATATATATATATATATATATATATATACGCACACACAAAGCAAACTCACGCGAGTGTTTTTCTTCTGTTTTGTAGCTTGCCGTTTTTCTCCTTGATTTTTCATTTAATATTGTTTGGGAAAGATGCTATATAAAAGAAAAAACAATACTTAGAAAATTGAAGTGGGCTAGGTTCTTGATAAAACTCTCCAAACAATTCCCTTAAATTACGAAGAGCGATTTCTGCTTCCATTTATAACCTGTGAATCAAGGTTTTCAATTATCGCATATTTCCTGAAAAAATACAGAAATCGGTTTTGGTTTGAAATTTGTTCTAGGGTCAAAATAACATCTTGTTTTTTTTTTTGTCGTTTATTTGAGCTATTCCTCTCGTAGACACATAAAGCACTTGGAACGTTTTTCACAACGCCGTCTCAGAAAAATACTAAATATCTGTTGATCTTGCCAAAATCCTCATTATGTTGTCCTTTAATAAATTCTCAAGACAATTATTCATAATCATCAACTGCAGTGGCAGGCCATCTGGTATGACTTTTGGGGATGAATACCTAAGAAATCGTTCTTTGGAGAACTTAAAAGCGATAATTGACTCAAGGTCCAGGAAACGTTTCAAAGATATTTTTTTATCGAACTTTAATTTATGTAGAAATGTAGAAGAGAGTAAGGTGCGCGCAATTAGACAAATCTCTAATTTTTTAAGACATAGGTGATCGTAGCACTCTACAAATTCCGTTTCATTTATCATTGTCAAATATTATAACTTTTTGAGAAATATAACAGAGTAACATTGTTTCTCTAAGTTTTCGGAAATTTCTGAATAATTTTTCTCTTTGACTGTCTGCCACTCAAGTTTATTAAACCTAGTCTACCCTACTATTTAACCAATAGTTTATGTTATGGGACAAGAAATAGATATGGATTAATAAATTCTCCACAGTTAATAAAGCGAATGTTAACGCAGTAGACGTGTCCGTAAATTGAACTCAGATCGAGAATTTTATTTTCTATGCTGATAACCTTTATGAGACTAGCACGTATATGTCTACCCTTGTTGCCCATATTCCAGTAAAAAAAATGAAACAATTGTCAACCCTCATAGGGTCCAATATACTTTTCACTCTTGATTTTTCTTCTTTTTTTAATATTACTCGCCATATACAAAGCCAAAGGGCTACTCTAGGCAGTGGATTAATGCATAGGGATGTTTAAGTGCGTATAGGGAGGGAACAGAGCTTACATATTATATAAGATACATAACGGTTGGTTTCAACAAGAAATAGCTACTTGCATTACTTACATTATTCGAACTGTTATCCTCGTCTTCACTGCCATATTCACAACGTTTCGGCCCAGAGAATAGACCCAAAGTGTTGTTAGTTCAATACTAAACCACAGAAGTGTTGAAAAAAAACTTTGAAGGAGGTTAAAGGAAAATAACTGAGGCATCCGGAAGAGGCATGGCACCTGGAACAAGAACAATCTAACTCGGTGGACGAAACAAAGGGTTCGGTTCAAAATTTCAATCACCCGAAGAAGGCCGGAGCATAAAACGGACGAAACCTTGTGAATATAGCAATGAGGATAACAGTCCGAGTAACGTAAATAATGTAAGTAATCATAATATCTCATCTCAGAGATTCATGCAGATTTTAAAGATATGACTATAAACCAAGATATGAAATTGGAGATCTCCAAATATTGCCAGTGGGGAAGAGAGATCTGAACTTATGGAGAGATTGAAATTAATATATTATTACAAGCAAAATAAACTATTTTTACTTTGAAGCTTAAAGTTGACATGAGCTATTTTATTGATTAGAAAATAATATGCTTAGTGAATGTGACAGAAATTACTTTCATTTTCGGGGTTTTCCGGGTTCGGATCGATATTCCAATCACCTGAAGAAGGGTGGAGCGTACAAGGACCGAAACGTTGCGAATATGGCGCTGAAGATAAGGATAACAGTTCGAATAATGTAAATAATTCAAGTAATCTTAAGACTTCATCTCAGAGATATATACAGATATATAGAGAGCCATAGACATAAAGGCCGGAGCGTACAATGGCTGAAACATTTTGAATATGGCAATGAAGATGAGGATAACAGTCCGAATAATGTAAATAATACGAGTAATCATAATACCTTATCTCCTGGCAAGGCTCGAGAAACAGATATAGACAGATATATAGAGAGAAGCCGGAGCGTACAATGGACAAAGCGTTGTGAATATGGCAATGATTATGAGAATAACAGTCCGAATAATGTAAATAATCATAATTATTCATCTCAGAGATATATAAAATATTTAAAGACATAGAAATAAAGGTCGAAGCGTACAACGACCGAAACGTTTTGAATATGGCAATGAAGATGAGGATAACGGTGTGAATAA
Organism: Acanthosepion pharaonis; assembly: GCA_903632075.3. Taxonomy (NCBI): domain Eukaryota; kingdom Metazoa; phylum Mollusca; class Cephalopoda; order Sepiida; family Sepiidae; genus Acanthosepion; species Acanthosepion pharaonis. The sequence continues at coordinate 1,983,002 of CAHIKZ030001402.1, forward strand.
TGTAAATAATGCAAGTAATCATAATACATCATCTCAGAGAAAGATATTAAAGAAATGGTTAAGATTGTATTGATCAGAAAGCATCCTCTTCGGAATTCATTCTAAATTGGCACAGTTTTGAAGAAAGAATCTTGAGTGAAAATAAATTCTTACCAAAAGAATTCGAAGGGAAGGAGGGTGAGTGGCGTGCGGCCAGACAAATGCTTTCGGATGGTGATATTAATATAGATATATATGATCCAAATATTGTCGCGACGAATCCTTCGAACGCAATAGCAGGATGTAACGCCGACAGAGTTCGGGAGCCTGTTTCTTTTCGAACCTCTTTCCTTTCATTTAATTTTCTCCAGTAGACTTGAATGACAAGGGCATATCCGAAGGATGACGCCTGAAAGTTTTCACGGGGTCCACAGAAATATTCTGATATAGACTTGGAATATGAAATGACACAGGGACTTTCAACGTCTTAACGTTTTTGGCCAGAGTGCTTCGTTTGGTTGACTTGCAAAAGAAAAAGACGAATCCACATAACTAATAACCCCATAATAAATGACAGTCAATACGGCACAGGGTAAAAGCAACATCAGAAATGCATGTGACGATTGATAGTATAACAACAAAACTGATGATGGCAAATGCAACGACAATGAAAATTTACTGAAAATTTCTTCTTCTTCTTAGCCTGTAAATATCCTTTGTTAGGCGTATGACTTTCCCAGATGGAGTGGAAAGACTGTTACACTATCAATGCGTGTTGGTAGGTAGGGGAGGTCATGTGATTCATGATCGTCCACATAAATTTGCGTGTCAGTGAATGAACCCGACTGGAATTCAAACTCTACACCCCGATTTCTCATTTCGTGCCGTTATCCATTACACTGCCCAAGCTTACATCACCCGGTATTCCCAAGCAGTCATCCATGTAGATACTGACAAGGCTCGAGAAACAGAACTAAACCTGATATGACAATAAAAAAAAATGTTAATGCGACTAAGCACGGTGGGGTAATGGATAGCGGATTGGGTTGAGGAATCGGAGAGCCGAGTTCAAATTCCAGTCGAATCCATTACTAATACCCTTGGGAAAGGTGTGAATTCTCTTCTTCTCCCTCCTGTTATGGGTAAATAGCAGGAAAAACTGGGTTCTATAGCCTTGGATGACATCTGGTCTAGAAGGACAACTCTGAATTCAAAACCTGCGGAGGGTCGTTTGGAGTCCTTGTGGCATTGTATTCGGCCCTTTTAAAAAGTGTGGATGGTCCTACACGAAACCTTCACCACTATAATCAAATATCATGTGATGTTGCAGGGTTGTCGGTTTCCTGGGAACTGATCTGCTTGACCCTTATATATATACGTATATATATATATATATATAACAGAGGATGTGTGTGTGTATCTGTCTGCCTGGGTGATACCTTTTCACTCGATATCCATCCAACCGATTTTGACCAAAATTAGCAAATCTATTGTATAATGCAAGAAACAGCTTCTTAGCTTAAAAAATTGATAATTTTTTTAAAATCATTAATCGATAAAGCCGATAAAAATCGATAAATTAAACTTTTTCCTCCGATTTCGTTCAAACTCGGTGTGTAGGTTACTTACATGATGACGAGCTCAACAATACCTCAATTTTAATTCTACGCGTTTACTAAAAAAACGTGGAAAACGAAAAATCGATTTCAACACAAATTTTAAACTAAATATTTCCTCTACTTACAAGCAATCTAATACAAATTTCACTCAATTGTAGCCAACAATAAATTGATTGTTCAACAGTCATTTAACTTGATAATTAAGTCCACCCATATAGTGAAAACCCGCTTATATAGCAAAAAATGGCGATTTTTACTTGTTTCTTTCTTATTTTTCGTTAAATTTTAATCAAACTTAACAATTGCTTTATGAATGTATCCTCTTTTATATCCCTGGTAGCATACTGAGAAATTGAATTTCAAAAACTCCAAAATAATTGTGGTCTGAAGTGGGTCTTCATGTTGCCTGTTTTACCCATTCATATCCTCGGCTAACTTCGATTGAATAAATACAGACTACTTCTGTTATATAAGTAACTGCATTAATTCTAAATGTTTTTTAATGTAAGTCTTTAAAGTAATTGAAGAACTCTGTTACGTCTAAACATGGTGCTGTTTTTACTCCATTCTAATTGAACGCTTTTTCTGATCGACCAGTTTGGTATGGTAACTAGTTTCTAATATTTTGTCTGCTTAATCTTAATGACTTCCTTTTAATAGTTGTAATACACCTTGGTATAACTCACAAGCAATTCCAAATTAACAATGCAAAACACCCAAGCAATGTGTATCAATCTAGCCTATTGTTTCTGTATTCATAAATGAACCAAATTTCAAACAAATATATTCTCTTTGTTGCAAAATGTATTAATTACGCTATATGCTTGTTACATGTAATCAGGGCCTTTTTTGTACAAGCCAAAACAATGCTGTTGAGCACTGGTGTGGTAGGAAGCTTAGATGTAGCGTCGATGTGTATTGAGGTCTTCTCAGATCAAGACGTGACATACAGGGGAAAATGGTGGGTAGGGTAGACGCCATTTTATTACAGCTTCCCAATCTGGAAAATGACCACACCATGAATCGGGTTCATAGAATTAAAGAATTTTTTTCTTCATCTTCCGTTTCTTTTTTTTTCTATATTCATAACTTTGTTCATTTTGTTTATGCTTTTATTCTCATTTCAATTTGTTTCTCTCTCAGATCCTCTTATTTTCTCGTCTTGTTGAATATTTTGACGGCCTTTCTATGGCAGCAGAAAAAAAACCATGACAGTAATTAAGTAGTGCAGTAGATGAGCCTTGAAAGAAACAATGCAATGGAGAGGAAAATAGTGAATAATGCGTTGTTTTAAAAGTTAATTGTTGGCAAAAAAAAAAAGAAAGAAAAACGTGAGTAAAAATTATTTTGGCATCTCCGTAATATGAGAGAAAGCAACGTTTTTGACATAAAAAAAGATTCGCCTGTAGAATATATTATTTAATATTACATATTTATTAGAATAATTTTAATTTGGATTTAAATTAATCAATTATTTTATTGGCAGAATATTGATATGTCCCGGAAAGGAATATATTTGAACGAAGTAGCTAAGTGGTTTTGGCTACTATAACCAAGTAGAATACGGTAGCAGTAATCGACTGGTACGCGTCGTAGTCGCAGGTAAGACGTGTAGATTAATGGCATAGTCCAATGGGCATCGTTATAGACGTAGCCCTCAGACTCTCCTACACGTCCGTCGGTATTTATGACGGACACCAGCCAATCATATTCCAGTGAGGGGGAACATAGGTGTACGCATATTCCATTATATCAAATATTGTACTTTGTTTAAATAAATAACCCTTAGCATTAGAATCATGGATTGTTATTTCAAGGAATAATTGTTTATATGAGAATAATATTCTATTCGGATTTAAAAGGAATAATTCTTTTTTTTTTTTCAAAATAATATGCAATAGTGATTTTAGTGATTTACGCTAACAATTTTTTTATCGGAATGTTTTTCTATCGTTTTTTGATGGATTTGCTTTTCAATGAAAAGAAAAACTTTCAAATTTTAGTCTTCAGTTAATACTGATTTTACAGAATATTTCTCTCGTAATAATTTATGTGAGAAAATTTGTCTTGCATCAAATTTATACCCCTGTGCAAATTAATTGAAACAAAACGAATAATTCCGTTATTATTTACTTATTTTTCGTATTTTTCCAATAAAACGTGACTCAGCGCACATGTTAGTATTTCTATCTCCATTCCACGAAATCATTCCTTGCAGATTGACCACAGATTCTCGATTAGATTTAAATCAGGAGACTTTCTGGGCTAGTCTATAGTAATTTGATTTTCTCACTAGTAAGGCTTGCCAGTGCGTTCGTGGAGTGTTACAATTTTCGTACACTTCCTTGCAGTGATGTCCATCGCAGACAATGGTCATAGGACAACTAATCGACAGTCGAGAAAGTAGTGTATGGGCGTGATAAAAATCTGATACTATCACGGATGACGTAATATTTTTAAAGGCCAAACAAATTTCATCATACAGCCCGAAATTAGATTCATATTACTGCACATCTCTGCAAATAATATAATTTGAGGAAAAAATAGAAATCGATTAAACCCTGTTATTCCAGTGGGGTTAAAATGGACCGTATGTTGAAAGAAGAAAACTAAAATGGTTGTTTCAATTAATTTGCTCAAGGGTGTAGGGTCTTGTTATCAGAAGTTGACTTCGGATTAACGCGAAAAACCGAAAGAGAACAGTCGAAACATAACTCATTCATCTTTGTTCAAAAGTGTCTTATCGACCTGTACACGAGTAATATGCATTTGTTTTTGGTTTCGTTTGTTCTTTTACTTTCTAGTTTGATTCTTTTTCATATCCGTTTCTTTAAAGATGTTTACAGTTGCAGTTCTTATCTTTATTTCTCTTTCTTTTTCCTCTTTTAGAAGTTTCCAAATGCTTCCAAAATTACTTATTCATCTACGCCACTTTTCCCTATTCTTCAATCTCTCTCCAAACCTCTATCGTTATTCTGCTGCAGTAGGTGAAACACTGCCTCCTGCCAGGCCCCTACTGCATCCTTGGTGTTCCATTCCAATGCGTATTTGCAAGTCGACGAACCGTCAATGTCGAACGTGAACCCTTTCTGATAAATTTGCAATTCTCGGATTACTATTTAAAAAAAAAAAGAAAAGTGAAAAGCCATACTACCCTGCTCGATTTCCGTTTACGAAGCCGACACTATCTATTTCTTTACTTAAAATTGCACAAACAAAACTCGCTTCGTCTGCCACCAATATAAAGCCATTCTTTTTTTTTTCAATTAATAGATAATGTTAATATATTTAGTTCCTAAGAGTCAACATCTGTGCTTAATATTGGTTGATTTGAACATACGTTAATAACGCACATACGAAGAAGAAAATAAATAGGTCTCCATACAAAACAAATGCAACTTTATGCACACAACACGAATAATTATACACTTTTACACATTAGCTTATGTGTTATATATATATATATATATATATATATATATATATATATATATATATATATATATATATGTGTGTGTGTGTGTGTGTGTGTGTGTGTGTGTTTTGAACAATACAAAAATTTAAATTTTCCGACACACTGTGTTGTATATTCATATTTTTTTTTGTTTTGTTATTATAATTAGGTTCCTGATCTAGAGTTTTGGCCAGTATAGCCATCATCAGGAGAAAAAAGAATTCCTGCTTGTTAGTTAATGACATTCTGAAGAAAATGAAATTTATCTGTAGTTTTCATTGTTTTTTTTATCGTTAATTTTGGTCATTCCTTGTGTTGGTCAAACGGCCTCTTTTAAGCAGTTTTTTAAGATAGAGGCTGAGGAGATTAAGAATACCTGTCTTGGTCATTTTGACAGTTTTATTGGCTGCTGGGAAAGGAATGTGCATGGGTTAAGTGTGTGTTATCTTTTAGTTCTTTGGGAGTGAGTATGATGTGCGTAAGTGTATATATTAGTATGGGTGTGTGTATAAGTGTGAGACCTCAACACCTCCACAAGCATGTCGTTTCGTGCGGATGAGAAATGTGGGTGAGTTTTGAATTATGGGGTTATATATTAATTCTATCTATGTTGTTAAATTTGTAGTTCAGCTCGTATTTTGAGGTGTAAAATCCATTTGTCTTCATGTGCTTCTAAAATTTTTCTATGGTAATCTTTGCTGTCTATTTCTAATTTTTCAATTATGGTGAATTTAGCATTGATTTTAAAATCCTGTTTTTCTAGGCGGAAGTGTTGTTCTACGGTTAATAATCTTTCGTGGGGAGCCGACTTATTTCGATTAAAATAATTATTAATTCTATAGTGAAAAGGCCATAACGATTACACCACATATTGTTTCTGGCATAATGTGCATTCTACTAGTTAAATTATGTTACGACTTCTACACTTAAATTTGTGGTAGATTTTGAATGTAGATTTAGTGACTGAGCTAGTGAACGAATTGGTGTGTCCTTTTGTTGTTACATGATTGAGAAAATCCTGTTGTTTATATATATATATATATATATATATATATATATATATTGAGTGTGTATATATATATATATATGTGTGTGTGTGTGTGCTCGTGTTGCGTGTATGTGTGTTTTAGAGAGATAGAGACAGAATAGATAAATAGACATTGCTTAAAACGGAAGAATGCATTGAGCCATAAAACAATTAGTTACACTCTCTGTATACAGACACGCACACACTCTCTCTCTCTCACAAACACACACACACCACACGCGCGCGCGCACACACACACACACATATATGTCATGAACAACGCAATCGTTTGGTGAAACAACCTGGTTCAATCTACTCACACGCACACACACACAGACACACACACAGACACAATGTGTCTAGAAAGGAGATTGAACCTTATTGTTTCAAATGAAGATTGCGTTATACATGAAACTCCGAGTCGTGCTACGGGAATGTATGTCAATAGATACTTAATAGCTCTATTATATTACATACACACACACACATACATGCATATATATATATATATATATATATATATATATATATGCATGAATTGTTTAAAACCACTGACGAGTTGTGGTGGATGATTTTTTTATATAATTTTTCATGTGTTCGTATATATTTTTTCTCTTCAGGACATAAATTATATGAAAACAATATTAATAAAGAAAGAAAAAGCCAACATTCAATACTATCAACTATGAACACGGCTACAATATGCTGACCGTGTTTGGAAAATAAAATATTCCTATAACTCTAGATATATCATAAAACAATGTGTATATTCATTTAAACGTAAAATAATTATTCATCATTTATAATGGCTATAAGTATAGCCGAATCTGCTTGTAATACATACACACATACATAACCGACTCTCCCGTCGAATTCGACGTATGAGGGACAAGCAGATCCGTTCCTAGCAAACTAACAGCCCGACACCAGCAGATGAGATTTGATTATGATGGTGAAGGTTTTGTGCAGAACCATCCACACCTTTTTGAGGGCTGAATACAGAAACCTGGTGCATGACGTGCCACAGGGTCCCCAAACGACCTTCCGCGGATTTTGAATTCAGAGTTTTTCTTCTTATAGACCAGTTGCCATCTAAGGTTATAGAACCCAGTCTGTCCTACTATTTACCAATATATATATATATATATATATATATATATATATATATATATATATATATATGAAGAAATATAGTCTTAAGGTGTGCTATATTTATGGGATAAAATGCTCAATATCAGAGATAGAGCGTGTGTAAATATAAAAGTGAACATAAAGTCAACACTTGAAGCGACAGTCTGATTTCATATATATGCAATCGTCAGGCCTGACGATTGCATATAGCTTTTAAAACAGAAGTGTTGACTTTTATGTTCACTTTTATATATATATATATATATATATATATATAATGAATATGGAAATTAAATTTAACTTTAATATAAATAAAAGCCGAGATGAATGAGAAAGCGAAATTGCTAATAAAGATTCCAAAACTGACGGAAATAATAAAACGCAGGGAGAAACGTCAAGTTAATAAAAGCGATCGTTTACGAGAAAGGAAGTCATTTTAAAGACATAAATAAAAAGAGCGAAAACCTCTTTCCTTCCTCTGTCACGCCACTGTCATACACATCTCACCTTTCTCCAGCACATCCCTTTCTTTTTCCTCACTTCCATCTGCAGTTTCCCTTTTTCCCACCCCTTTGTTTAATAAACTAGCTTATCTCCATAAAAATATTTTTCTTTTACCGCCATCCACCACGTTTCTCTACGTTGCCTTCAATGCCATCAACACCATTTCTTTTCCCCACTCCTACGTTCGATGGTCCTCGTTTCTAAGCAGTGTGGTGGACCGGTGCCCAAAGTCACACTTACCTGCCACTGCAAATAGAGTCCCTACCACACTTCTAGTTCTTCCTTTCATCACTCTCCCTCGCTACTCCACGCTATCGCTCCCTTGTCCTTCATTCTCCTCTCTTTTTACTCGGTCTTTTACGGTCCAATAACATTGGTTCCACTTTGTTATCTGGGAAATGTCGGATTCACCGTTCACACTTGGCTGAAATTGATTACACTGTACTCCCCACCGCCACCCGTCACAAATTTTCCTTTCTTTCTTTCTTTCTTTCTTTCTTTCTTTCTTTCTTTCTCTTTTCATTTTCCCTAATTTCCTTCCTTAGCATTCAGTCTTTTTTCATTCATCTTTCATTTTTCTTTTCTCTATTCTTTTTATTGTTTGTGTTTTGCATAGAAATTTTTCTTTATTTTTTCGTTTCCAGTTCATACATCTTTTTATCTTCTTTTTCTTTCTTTCTTTATTTCTTTCTCTCCCCACCCTTGTCTTTTGCTTTTCGTGTTTTCTTTTTTTAAATTTTTTTCTTTATTTCGTTTCTGCTTTTATCTTTCTTTCGGTCTATCAACTCATGTATTTTTCTTTCTTTCCTTCTTCCTTTCTTCTTTCCTTCCTTTCTTTTATTCATTTCCTACTTTGTCTTTTGCTTTTCGCGTTTTCTTCTTTTTAATCTTTTCTTTGCTTCTTTATTTCGCTTCTGCTTTTATCTGTCTTTCTGCCAATAAATTCATGTATTTTTCTTTCTTTCTTTCTTTCTTTCTTTCTTTCTTTCTTTCTTTCTTTTTCTTTCTCCGTGTATTTCATTTGCCAGTTTTCTTGTCTTTAATATAGTTTCTTTCCTTTTCCTCTTTCTTTCTTTCCTTTTTTCTCTGTTTTTCTTTCTGTGCTTTCATTTCTCATCCACCTTTTCCTCTTTTTTACATCACTTTTATTTTATTATTTATTTGTCTTCACTTTTTTTCTTTCAATTATTTATTTCAATCTTCTCTTTTAAACTTTTGCTCTCTTTCATTTCATTTTTTCAAATTATTTTTTTCATATTTAGCTTTCAGTTTTCTTCGTTAATTTTTGTCTGTATTTTTATTTTTCTTCCTTTTCTATTATTTTCTTTCTCGTGTTTTCACTTTTTAATTTTTCTACTTCTTTCCTATTCTATGACAATTACTTCCTCCATTAGTTTTTTCTTCTTTTCTTTCTTTCTCGTTACTTTTCTTTCTTTCTTCCTTAATTTTTTCTTCTTCTATTTCTGTTTCTTCTTTATTAATTTCTCTTTCTTTTGCCATTTTCTTTCGTATTTGTATCTGTTTTTCTTCCTTAATTTTTCTTCCACCCTTTTCCTTTTTATTCTTTTTTCATTTCTTCATAGATTTTTCTCTTTTCTATTTTCATTTCTTCTTCATTTATTTTTGTCTCTTTCTGGAAATTTCTTCAGATTTTCTTTCAGTTCTTCATCCATTTCTTCATTCATTTCTTCAGTTTTTCTCTCCTTTTTTCACTTTTCTTTCTGTTAATTCTTGACCATACTTATTCCTTTAATTTCTTGTCAATTCTTTCTTTCTTTCTTTTTTCTTTCTTTCTTTCTTGCTTTCTTTCTTTCTTTCTTTCTTGCTTTCTTTCTTTCTTTTGCTTTTATTCTTAACTTCCTCCCTATTTTCCTTTCTGTTAATTGTTATTCTTTTTCATAATTATTTCATTTTTTTATATTATTTTTTCTTAATTTTCATTCATTCGTTTTTTTTTTTCATTTATTCCATTTTTCTTCACACTCTGTCATGTTTTTCCCGCCTTGTCGACTTTCTGATCGCCATTTCTCTTCTCGTTCATTCAAATATTTACCAAGTCTTTCATGTTTTCATCAACCTTCTCACTACTACTTTGGCGTTCCTTTCATCCACCCACGCAATCCGTTAATTCCCCCCACCCACCCTCACTCATGATTTCTCTATTATTCTTTTTTCAGTTTTTATGACTCTTATGGGCTTTTTCGTTTTTGCACATTTCTGCTCATTTCCATTGTTATTTAGGGATTATATTTGATGACTTTTTCTCTTCATTTTCTCTTTTCAAAGAATTTCTTTCGCTTTTATTTTGACTATCCGTTTTATTACTTTTTCCACTCCTTTCTTTTTCATTGCTACTGTCTTCTCTCGTTCCATTCTATCGCCCCACCCTTCTCTCTCTCCCCAGCATCTTTTACCGCTTGCATTTTCTCCCTGTATTTGCTATTTCATATATCAAATTTATTCCGAGATAGAAAAATAGCAAGAGGAAGATTTTTATGCATTTAGTTTCATGGTTAAAATATTACATCGTATTTCTTCTCCTTAGGTTAAAAAGATGACAGCAGCTTTGTTTTGTTTTTGTTTTATTGTAGTTTTTGTTTTGTAGGTTTTTCTTCTTCTTCTTCTTCTTCTTTTTTGTTCAATTAAAAAATATTAAACTAGAGTAAAAAGAGAAAAATAAATTTGCCGGGAGCAGTCTTCACTGTCACTGAAGTGTGACACCTTCATAGAATTGTTGGTTTGAGAAAGAAAGAAAGAAAGAAAGAAAGAAAGAAAGAAAGAAAGAAAGAAAGAAAGAAAGAAAGAAAGTACTGTATCAACTCTTCTGCCACCCCTACCTAAGACTAAACCTGCGCTCCCCGACCCTCAACCTAGGGAACTCCTAAGCATCTCATAACAGCGGCATTCAGCGGATTGTAGTTTAGCAACATTTGCCCATTGTCTGCGTACGCAGACACAATAGAAAGCACGCACATACGCCAACTGTAAAATGAAAAAATCGGAATCGCGCTCACGCACGCCCTGTCATACTCAGAAGAACGAATTTCGCGCATAGCAGTACGCGCATGCTTACGATCGCACGACGAAGCCTAAAAGACACGTAGGCACGGCGGCGCACTAGAAAAAAGCAGGAAGGCGCGTACAAGTGCAAACACGTCCTTCTCAACCTGACGATGCGTACAGACGATAGTGTTGTCGTTTGTGGGCATGCGTGAGTGTTTCAAGAAACACATTCTTTATTTCCTCGTGGAGATATTTATACGTTTTCTTTGCCGATATTTCCAGTGCTACTGACGGTGGATGCCCGTCTTTCGGTCAAGCAGGGATACTGGTGTCTATGTACGGATATTCAAAAAGCTCCAAACGTGTTTGCTTCCATTTAATCGATATACGCACAAAATTCTTCTGAACTTTAGAAATCACAAATTTGGGCATAAAATACATTTTTCCATTTTTCTGTTACAATTGGTAGTTGCAAAAATATTTTATAAGAAATTTATGCTGCTTAAGATGTCTCTTTATTATTCCAAAGTTGAAAACATTTCGTAATTTTTTTTTCTTTAAATTCAGTCAAATTTTTATTCGATGATTCTATGACGGAAAATAAAGATACTTTTCTATCCAATTTGGGATAAACATTACACAGTTTCGGATAATTACAATCGATTCATTGGAGTTTCTATTTAATCGGAATAACTCAGTTTTATTAATTGGAATCACACAAGGTAATTTTTCGGAATAACTCACTTTTATTAACTGGAATCACACCAGGTAATTTTTTTTTTTTACATGCTTTGTTTTACTTTTTTGCTGAATTGTGTTTCTCGGGTATAAAAAAAAAACAACTATAATTCTACATATAAATCGTTTTTACTTCCGTTTCTTTCAATTGAAGAACTTATAAGTTTTAGCGTTTGAATATTAACAACATATAACAACAGAAAATTCATTTCAATAATAATATTACTTCTACTACTACTACTATTACTATAACTAGTACTACTACTAGTAATAATAATAATAATAATAATAATAGTAATAATAAATATTATTTATGATGATGATGATGATGATGATGATGATGATGATGATGATGATGATGATGATGAACTTGGGCGATAATGGAAAACCCAGAAATAGACTAAACTTTTGAGTTAATTATTTTCGAAAACATAAACCAGTGGTTCTTCGACAGCCTGGCCACATTCCTTCAATCACGATCCCATGTTTTCCTGGAGTCTTCTCGCATTTTAAATTGTCATCTACTAATTTCTGCACTTTCATGCTTATGATTTGTCCATATGAATGAAATTCCTCCTCAACCTCTCCCACCCCCGGCCAACATTCCTCCCTTTGGATTTGAAATTCCGTAAATTCTTCCCTTTGCGAGCCAAGTGCTTTCCGCAAAAGAATCACATACAGAATCAATTTCTATAATTTTTCTTTTATTTACTGAGCGACATGCGTATAATTTATTTGCTTACAAACCCTCTGTTTCATTATTTGTGAAAACCTTCAACATTATAACAATCTCTGGGATTCAATATTCTTGTGCGTGCCTGATTGCGTATGTGCGTGTCTGCAAGTTTGCGTGTATTTATGTTTGTGATTCTGTGTGTGTGTGTTTGCGCATGTGTTCGTGCTCGTCTTTACGCTCACTTGAATATGGCACAAGTTCGTGTTTATAGAGAGAGTCGAACACGTAAATAATTACAGAAAAAAAATTCATAAAATCCCTTGGCATTTTGGGAACACTTCAGCCCGCAGGATTTATCCTAAGTCCCCACTTTGAGTGAGAGACTGCCTGAGTGTCTTGATGTGTATGTATTTGTGTGTGCATGTGTTTGTGTGTGTGTGTCTGTGTGTGTGTGCGCATGGGTGCAATGTAATGGAAGCAAAAGATTTGATGCTTACCATTCTTAGTTTAGTAAAGCACAAGCCCAATAGAAAAAAGGGAACGATAGTAAATAATTATTAAGCATCTATACTGGTTGACTAATGTTATTCAATAATGAGCTTGATCCGCATTAGGTACTCCAAAGTTGTGTCCTTGTGCCAAACTAAGATAAGCTTAATAGGTCATAACAGCAACGGAAAAATCATGTGCGGTGACAACCTGCCAACTATGAAGTGCTTTATTTCTTTCAAAATAGTTATTCACTATTCTAAGTTATTAACGGCTGGTATACAGACCTCTGGACCTGGATGGGGGTGGGGGGTATCTCATTACCTCCGCAACAACGTCGAGTTTTAAGTCTAGGTTGCAAAGAAATCGCGAAGATATTACAGTATTACTATTTACGCAAGATTTTAAGCATTTTTTCACAGGGAAGCGTCTCTTTCCTAAGTTTGATACAAAGCCACATATGCGGGGTACCCAATTAGGGTATAAATCAAACTTGTATAATGATCTGAAATATATGCATATGCTTATTCTTTTATCGTTTTCATGACGTGGTCAATCGTGGCTCTTCGCAACTTTGTAGCTCAAAGCAACGTTTCCACTTACTCTCCCTTACTCTCCTACTCAGTCCTTTTTTAAGGAAACGGCATATATCACCATTACCGTTACTATTTGCAGAAATTCGTTCGTTAGGTTGCTCACTATTTTACTACACCGCTTCCCTGTGAGTATCAAAACCTTCAAGTCCTCTTTCCTCGTTATGCATTACAGAAAAATTAACTGTCTCTTTCTGATTCTAATTACATGTGTTCTTTTTAGTTTTTCTTTTTCTTAAAACGCCGTCGTTACTCGTCATTGGAATTCCCAGTTTTCATGGAATTATTTTATTCTCTGTTGCCTCAAGTTATCTCCTTGTCTGTGAGGAAATTGTCTAGTATTCACTACCATATACGTGGATAGTTATTATTTTTAATGGATTCCACCTCAGGCAAACCAAGGTACTAAAGCCACTAAGACACAAGGGGTTATTGGGTGTGGAAGAATAAGGAACAGAAACGTTACTAGTGAGAGAGAAAAGAGCAATCAGGAGGACAGTAGATAGCGATTGACATTGTGTTTATTTTTTTTAAGATTAAAGTTGGCTGGAAAGGATGTAGCAGGAAGGAAGTTCCACAAGCGAGATGTCAGAGGTAAAAAAAAAACTGTTAGCGTAGAATTTACGGCTGCATCTTGCCAGTTCAACAGTAAAAACATTAGATCTTGACGCTAGTCTAGTACTGTGTTTAAATTCAAAAAGTCTAGGTATTATTGAGAAGAGTTCATCCAAACAATTACCATGAAAATATTTATAGAAAAGACAAAGAGGTACCCTTATGGAACATTGTTTCTAATTAATTTTTCTTGTTTCTTAATACTTAGTTTAGATATTCCGCTTCGCATCCAGATTCGATAACTACGCCATCAACTGTTACAATACTTTCCATATAAGCTTCTTTACTTGCCTGATTACAACATCTTCAGTTCATAGCCCAGATCGTAGGCCATCTTTCTTGCTAGCGACAAAGGATTAGACATCTTAGAATTGATGGTAGCCACATCTTACCCCATCCCTTTTCTACGTTGTCTACGAGTTCTAGCAGTTTGTTTTCTGTATCTTTAACCAACGTGGTGTTGTCTGCGTATCTTCTGTTAGCAAATACATATTCCCCCTGAAACAGCATGAATGGACACTTGTATTAACAGTTTTATGGTCATCAAAATATGCACTGTTGGAGATCCTGTTCAAAACACACAGATTAACGCCGGAAAAATCTCCCGGGACGTAAGTTTAAAATAAATTTTGGTAAGGCTCGAATGTAAATATTTCCACAATAAACATTGTCCAAATCGTGTAACAGCAAAATTGCCCAAATGTTAGATTAAGCTTTGAACCGTTGTTTCGTAGAAATGATTAAAGATATCTAACTGGAGTTCTCCGCGGTGTTTATAACACTGTTGGACTCCCCTGTATGAAATAAAAATTAGCAATTACTCTCTAAGATCATAAACGAAAATAAGACGTTCATCATTAGTTAATATTAGATAAAGATCGAAAGATCATGAAGGATTGAAATAAAGTTCAAATATATATATATATATATATATATATATATATATATATATATATATATATATATATATATATATACGTAGAAGTATAGTTTTAAGGTGTGCTATATTGATGTGATGAAGCGCACAATATCAGAGGTAGAACGTATGTAAATATAAATATAAAAGTGAAAATTGAAGTCAACGATCAGAGGCGACAGGCTGTTTCATGCTACACGCAATCGTATATATATATATATATATATATATATATATATATATATATATATATTCAGTGTATATATATATATATATATATGTATTCAGTGTATATATATATATATATATATATATATATATATTATTCCAGGATCATTTTTCAACGTATTCAAAATGATCTTTGCCCTTTTTATCATTCTAACTTTCTGTCCTGGAGTAAAACGTTACCTCATATGTGTAACATACAATTTCATTTTCAAGTTTTTTCTCACTGCTCTTTGGACTCTCATAGGTGAAACACCTCTCTCATGTGCCCAACCTCTTAGGAAATGTGTTGGATCTTTTCTAATTGATTTCTTTAGCTCTAAGTTAAAATGATGATCCCTCTTCGAGTTGTGGTCTCCTGATCCAGTTTTCCTCTATACTGTTCCCGCTTTTTTAAACGTGTTCACCGTTCTCTTGTGGGTTCTTGAATGCATTTTGAAGATGGAAGCAAGAGTATGAATGCTGGTAAAATTACTGAAGGTCGGAATGATATTTTTCCTCTCAAAATTGCTCAATTGAGAAGACAGTGGTTCTGAGACAAAACAATTTTAACCTGCTCTCTTTTTAGCTGAATAACTCAAAGGGCTTTTCAGTGATTCTTACGAAAAATAATGTCAGGATGACTAAAAGTCTCATCTGAAAACCTAGACAAAAAGAAACTTAATTAGTTTAGTGGTTTCTTTAGATATTGAATGTTTTGTGGGATGGAAAATTATTTTGTTACATGATTTGGACAATTTTGCTGTTACACCCGATAATTGCAAACCATCAGCAAGAATTTCCGTAATTTCCACCGGCCATCATGAACAGTTGTACTCTCAATGAAGCTCCTTGCCTTAAATATCTACTGGCACTAATTCTAGTGGAAATCATACGATAAATCACTAAAATACAGGTAAAAAGATCGGTTACTTGAATCGCTCACGAAAGTACCTGACTCTACGTGTCATGCTCTATTTTTTTCAAGAGTCAGTTAAACTTCAACATACACCCTTGCATATTAAAGACATTTTTATATTTAACGTTCTTTTTATAGCTACAAGTATTTAAGTAAATGCTCTGTTTATAATAAACAGTATTAAATAACATTTACCGGCCTGTATGTCCGAGAAATTTTCATAGAAAATATTCGTCCTTTGACAGGATTCGAACCTGCATCCTATACGGAACCGTCATTTACGCTGACGTGCCTTAACCGTGCCGGTAAATGTTATTTAATACTGTTTATTATAAACAGAGCATTTACTTAAATACTTGTATCTATAAAAAAGAACGTTAAACATAAAAATGTCTTTAATAAATAAATTGTCGGACTTTGTTCATTTCTTAATATACACCCTTGTGTAAATTAATTGAAACAAAAAAATAATTCTGTTATTATTTATTATTTTTTCGTATTTTTTCATCCCCCAGTGAACATGTTAGTATTTCGTATATCCATTCCACAAAGTCGTTCCTTGCAGGTTGATCACAGATTCTCGATTGGATTTAAATCAGGAGAGTTTACGGGCCAGTCTATAGTAGTTTGATTTGCTGACTGATAAGGCTTGCCAGTATGTCTGTGCAGCGTTACAATTTTCGTAAGTTTTCTTGGAGTAAAGTCCATCGCAGACAATGACAACTAATCGACAATTGAGACAACAGTGTCTGGATGTGATAAAAATCGGACACAGTCAAGGATGACACAATATTATTCAAGGCCAATCAAATGTCATCATACACCCCGAAAATAGATTCATATTACTGCACAGCACTGGAAATGATCTAATCTGAGGAAAAAATATAAGTCGATTACAGCTTGTCACTCCCGTGGGTCAAAATCTGATCGTATGTTGAAAGAAAGGAAATTAAGCTGTTGTTTTAATTAATTTGCACAAGGATGTAGTTCAAAAGTGCTTACGCGGTCTTTGGTTTGGGGGTGATGATATATTTTCTACCCTCTACCCCTTATCCACAAACGAAACGTTTCCAGACTTCCATTATGATATCGTTATTACTATAGCAGATGTTCGGATAGCGTACAATCCTTGGCTCCACCAAATCGGATCTTCACAACCAGGGCTCGTCATGCCGTATTCACGCTGACAGATCGTCCCCATTCCCTTCATATTCCTTTGACAAAAAGCAAGTTCCACTCAAAGAGATTCTTCCCTAAAACTGTTATTTTTGGAACAAATTCCCGAGAGGAATGCATTCCTGACAATTACAATCTTGGTCTCTCTAAATCTTGGACTGACCCGTATCTATCATACTAGTCCTCATATTTTTTTTTACAGTAATGTTCACAAAGAGTCACTCGAGGTAGAGTAGTTTAGATGGACAGGAGGGAAGAAAATAAAGGTTCATTCTAGACTTGAACAGGTTAAGATTGTAGTGATTGGGGAAACATCAGCTAGGGGCTCTGTTCCACAGGTCAGTGGTTTGCGGGAAGAAGCTGTTTGAGTGGAACTTACTTCTCGCTGATGGAATGCGGGTGTAGGTGGTTTGCTACAGTTTAACTGGCATATCGGGTCCTAGCTGTGAAGGTCAGACCTGTTGGAATCAGGTGATTTCAGTTCTTCCGAGCACTTTCCATAGTAGTAGCGATCGGGCAGTGAGAGACTCGCTAAATCCCGCCTGTGAGAGAGAGGTTGGAGTATGGAAAATAATTCTTCTCCAACAAGGACCCTCGGACGCTTTTCAACTCTATCCAGATTGGGAAGTGATGTCTGGGCTGCTCCTGTCCAAATATGTCAACATTACTCCATTTTCGGATTGATCTGGTGCTTATAAAGTTAGAGGATAGCATGAGAAGTCAAGTATTCACTGGAGCGCTATATTTTACCTGGATACTTCTCTTACCCCTCCATTATAGCCTCACTCAGTAACCCTCTACCTTGAGTTGCTCTTAAGACTTGTACAAGGTGAGCTATCAGTAAAATAAAAAGACAAGAAATGAACTATTGCTGTCATATTCAGACTGGAGGGCACTTCCTCATGGTGTAATGATTAGCAAGCTTGTTTCGTTAGTTCAATTACGAATTTTCACTAATGTTTTTCAGCCTTGTGCCACTTCTAAGCTAGGCTTCTTAAATCCTCAAATCTGGGCTGGCGTTGTCTATTCCTCACTTACCAGCTTTAAGAGTTTTCAAAAGAATTTGCGCGGCCTTGTGGGCGATGAATTATTTTCATCACTACAGACTCAGTCGAAACGTAAATGTTTCTTTCGTATCCTGTTGGTAAGGAGGCGTTGCTACGCAGACAGCTTCTCGAGAATCGATAATTTGTGGAACAGTTTCTCGAAAGTAGGATTTCCTCATCACTACAATCTTGACTTCTTTTAGGGTCAACCCACATATACTCACGATCTACACTTCCTTCTCTTACGGCCATAAAGCAACCTCATTCAGTAACACTCTAACTTGAGTACCTCTTAGGCCTTGTATTGGGTGAATATTTAGCAAAATATATATATATATATATATATATATATATATATATATATATATATATATATATATATATATATATATATATATATATATCGTGTCACAAAAATATGCCGTTACTACTGTCAGAAGTTCAATCCTCAGAGACTCCTAAGAAGAAAATTAAAACTTTTCATGGAACAATGGTTATCAAGATGATCTTGTTAACGGTAGTGAAGTCGATCCTCATTTGATTTTGCGCTAGACGTTTACTCATTGCCTCTAGTCATCAGGATATGTGGGCATTCCAACGGTTAGAAAGACAATTCGGCAGGCCAAGTTCGAATTCCAACTAAGATTCTTACGTTCACTTTAGCGCAAATCCCTTTGGGAAAGTTTTGAATGCACCCCCCCATCAATAATTTTTGGCCTTCAGGTAGATACCACCCAAAGAGTGAGAAAACTTTGATTATAAAACCAAAAGGATGTGCTTCGTCAGACTATCTTCCCCTAGACACATCACTGAAGCTACAGCTGCAGTACATGTGATGTATTCTACGGTCCTAACAGAATAAGGGAGTCGTAACGCGTGACTAGACGTCAGAGAGTTTTTCCCCTGGAGCTGAGATGAGAAAAAGACATGCTATAGCTATTGTAGTGAAGGAAATCTTCACTAGTTATGCCTAAACAGTGGTCTTAAGCCAGAGTAAATTAATTATAGTTTTAATAGTTCCTGTTCTTTGTCATCTGTGAAATGCCATGCGTAAAAGAGAGTGGAATTGTTTCCCATATATATATCTTCTGCAGGGTTTTTAATTCAGAATAGTCTCACACGAGATTGGCTATTACTGAAGGTTAAACAGACAAATCTACAAATGCCCGAGAGGAATGCATTCCTGACAATTACAATCTTGTCTCTTTAAATCTCGGATCTATCATACTAATCCTCATATTTTTTTACAGTAATGTTCACAAAGAGTCACTCGAGGTAGAGTAGTATATATAGATACGAGGATGAGGAAAAAAGGATTAGCATTCTCGGAGAGATATTATAAAATGATCGCAGTAGAGGAGGATTGAATGTGCCGATTTAATTTTCCAGAACCTGTAATTCTTTTGCAGCCAGGACATCATTTCTTCAGAAAATAGTTTAAATTAATTTCGTTGAATCATAAATATCAAACGCGAAAAACAAACAATAATCTTAAATCCTCAAACTAAAAAAAGGTGCGTTACTAAAGTAGGATTATCATAAAGGCTTTACTAAAAGCTTTATCATCAGAACCACTAAACCGAAGCTTCATAAAAGAAAATTAATTTTTTTTATTGTTTTCAGGATTTTGCTCTCTTATGAGTTTAAGCCATGAACACGATCATTACCGGAAATACAATTTTAGTTTTCTTTGAATGAAAAATAAATTCAATTCGAGTAACATGAATTTAATATTAATATTTGTTTGATTCGAGGATCGTATATTTTGGGTTGCGTCAAATCCTGTTGCACTGCTTACCGCTTAAACGACTTTCTGTCCATTTTATTTGCTTTGCATTTATTCCCAAGCGGCCACATGCGTTGATTCGCATTCATACGCAACCAAGCGTGAAGAGAGAGGCATGCTTAAATAAAATAAACAAATAACACCTTTATTGGTCCAAACTGCTCAGCATGCGCTTAAATTGCTCTCTGTGGGTTCAGAACGGGTGTGAGAAGAGAGAGACGAGCATGAAAGAATTCGCCGACCAAAAGCGCCAACGGTTTAAAAAAAAATGATTTCCTTTTTTAGATAAGTCGCTGGGAAAGAATCAGAATTCATTGGACATGCATTTTTATTCCTGTAAATGATTTTCTGTTATAACAAGGAGTAAATATAAAATATTAAGATTTTGTCTTTTATTGAGGATTAATTCTATATATAGCTTTCCTCATCCCCCCCAAAAAAAACTGATATTTTGAAAGTATACACCTTACTCTCTCTCTTTCTTTCTTTCTCCGTCTGTCAGTCAGTCTGTCTGTCTATTTGTATCTATCTATCTATTTAAATATAAATATAAAAGTGAACATTGAAGTCAGCACTCAGAGGCGACAGGCTGTTTCAGACGCTTGACGTCTAATTGAAACAGCCTGTCGCCCTGAGTGTTGACTTCAATGTTCACTTTTATATTTATATTTACATACGCTCTATCTCTGATATTGACCACTTTATCCCATAAATATAGCACACCTTAAAACTATATTTTTTCATATATATATATATATATATATATATATAGTGCAGGTAATAAATCCGTTGGTATGAAATCCAAGTGTATCCTAGTAATATCAAATATTACAACTGCTCCACAAAAAGAAAGCAATGTATTTATTATAACAAGTATATAAATTACACAACAAAATCCCAAATCCCACCATATAAGACAATTTTGGATTATGTTGTGTAATTTATTTGTGTAACATAAAAAGAACTAGTTAATGGATGAAGCAGTTTCGGATTTTCTGCTGAAGCCAGCATTTAAGCTCATTAAACCTCAGGTTTTCGTTTTCTGAATTTCCAAATAATTCTTTCCTATTGGAAGTTTGTCCCAAAACAATCTTCCCCTGTCATCTTCGTATTCAAGCAGCTGTATTTTATAGATGATGCAAAGGCGTTCGACAAAGTACACCGCAAAGATCTGTTGGAAATGCTAAGCAGCCTCGTCATATTTTGAAAGGACATTAGAATAACCCTGATAAATAATATTAGAATAACACTAATACATAATATTAGAATAACCCTAATACATAATACAGGCAGTCGACCCGCAGTCTCTGACTGTGTGCGACTTCTGTCGAACTCTCTGCTTTGGCAGAGAGGAACCCGGACGAAGCTTTGACGAAGGACTGTTTTGTCGGTGGAGGTAGACAGATCCCGAACCCGCTTATGCGGGTTCTAAGGGAATATTTTTGGCCGATCCTACGGGCTCGGAGGAACCCATGAAAATAAGCTCCGCGAAAATAGAAAATTAAAAGGGGTGTAAGACAAGGATGTTTCGTCTCATGAACTGCAAGAAGAACCTGCATGATTGTTAGCAAAAAGATGACCCCAAAATGCAAAGGAGAAATCATAGATGCCCAAATCAAAGTAATACAACAATTTAAGTATCTGGGAAATGTTTTAACAGAAGACGGAAAGTGCAACTGTACAATCCGGAGGCTCATTGGAATAGACAAAGATGCCTTCCCAAAAATAAGCAGATTACTAAGAAACAGAAAATCGAAGTCTTGGAGAAAATGAAAACAAAAGGAACCTAATACTTAACATCAGAAAGAGACCGTTGAGGTTTCTTTGGAACATCATAAGGAGGGAGTGCTTGGAAAATCTAATACTTAGAGGGTAAAATGAACATGTTTGGTGAGCAAGTGGTTGGCCGAACAGAAGAAATAGCAGAAAGATAAAGTTTATAAAGAACGACAAACGTCAGGACGTTGTGGAGAGCCATGATCGCCTACGTACTGAGGGTATACGGCAAATAAAAAAGAAGAGAAATTTATTGATTTTATAAATTAAATCCTTGATTAAATGAATCCTCTCAGAGTCTGATGTCACTAGGAAGGTGTTCTCTCAATTATTTTTTTACACGGTAAAAAATTTCGCACTGATAATGTTCGAAATTCGTATAACTTCATCCAGTTTTGTCCACATACGGAAGGCTGAAGAATGAAGCGCGCGAAATATTGTTTGTGTAGGAAATGAATCAATTCCTTTATGTGAACAACGGTTAGAATGACAATAACCAAACCCTAAATTACAAAACATAAAAATTCTATCTTTAGATTTCACTAAAAAAAACAATTTTTGCATAAATATTTCATTTAAATCTATTTAATGTACTTCTGTTTCCGTCTACGCTTCAAAATGTTTATATTATCGCATGTGATTTTGACAATTTGCTTTAATTTAATTTAATTTCCATTTTCTATAAGACTTTTCCTGTTTAAGAGTAAAACATTTATTAACCGGATATCCTGTTCCCCCTCAAAAAAAAAACAACAAAAAAATAATTTGGTTCTTTATTGAGAAGGTAGCACGTGTTCACTTGCTTATATTAAAGTTGCGAGGTGAGCAGTTAAATTTTGAACTTTTCTCTCAATTATCCTTTATTTCCTAATCCTGCCTATAATCTCCTTTCTCCTCTCGATCTCGCTCGTTTTATATATATATATATATATATATATATATATATATATATATATATATATATAACTCTTCCTATTTCAGATACAAAGACGACTCACAATTAATATATCCACAATATACTAATTTAACTGATCTTCTCAACCAATGTTGAACCTCCAACAGACTTCACTTTTGAAACTGAAACCAACTGCACTCTTCCATTCCTCAAAAATGACCTGATCAGTTTCTAGTCAAACTACGCTCTAATCTCTCTCTCTCTATATATATATATATATATATATATATTTATATATATATATTCCAGTCGAATCTATTACATTCACTTACTTCCTAATACTCTTGGGAAACGTATGAATCCTCTTCTCCCTCCAGTTATGAGTAAATAGCAGGACAGACTCGGTTCTATAGCCTTGGATGGCAACTGGTCTAGGAGAAGGACAACTCTGGATTCAAAACCTGCGGAGGGTCATTTAGCTTGTTGCACATAGTGCACCAGGTCTCTGTATTCGGCCCTTCAAAACGTGTGGATGTTTCTGCACAAAAGCTTCATCACTCTAATCAAATCTCATGTGCTGGTGTCGGGCTTTCGGTTCCTAGGAACTGAGCTGCTTGACCCTCAGACGTCGAATTCAACGGGAGAGTCGAGTATATAATAAAGATGTTAATGGTCAGAGTTGAATTAGAACAGGAAACAGTAGTATTAAAAGGGGCTCAACACGCATAAAAAAATAAAATTTAACATGTAGAGGGTTTAAGATTTAAACGAGAGATTTGAAATTATGTCCCATTGGATACATACTTTTGAGTTCATTTTAAGTGGAATAAAAATAATCTATGTATATTTCAGTTAATCCCCCACAGATATATTTCCAATACATTTGATTTTCCCCTCTTCCTCACCTTCCACCACACCTCACGCCGTGCGGTTATTCATATATTTACTTTTTTTAGAAATATAGTGTTCACAAATTTTTATTTTCAAAAAAAGATTTGGAGAATCAATTGACCGAAATCCCCTAAGATATCGGATGGCTAAAACCAAGGTAACGTAATCAGCAGATTTCCTAATTTTATATATATATAGATAGATAGAGATAGAGAGAGAGGGAAGCATAGGATTTGTGTGGACGGAATAAAATTCCAATAACCAAAAACACTATTCTTAAAAGAGTGGTCAATACAGAGTAGATCAAATATTATTTACTCGAAAATTATAACATAAACATGTTATAAAACCACTACAAAAATAACCATCATTTTTAACACTCCTGGTGTCTTCTCAAGTGATATAATGTAATATAAATTTTAAATAAATATTATATTTATGTATATACATACATAGTTTGTTTTTTTTTTTTTTTTTACGGCATATAAACCACAATGGGTTATTTAATGCCCACAAAATTTCATTTTTTTCCAAAAAATATATAGCTGGTAATATTTTTTTTAAATGTATAGTTTGTTTTTTTGTGTGGCATATTAATCTCCATGGGTTATTTAAAGCTGACAAGATTATTATTGCTGGTAATTTCTTTCAAATATTTATTGCTGATACTAATTTTTTAAAAAAAGTATTTCTGGTATTAAAATCTATTTTTGCATTTTCATAGTGTTTTTAGTCAGGTTGTGGTGTCAACTATTTGCCCATAGCTGGGACCCTAAAAGGTGCTACCACCCCAGGTCCGGGTGGACCTGGGGACACCAGCAATTAAGAGGTAGTTCCACGCACCTCAAAACCTCTTGATCAGAGGCCTTGCTGTTGGACGTATTTTATCGTCTTGCCCAGGACGTAAATTATCGTCATACCCAGGACGCTATATATATATATATATATATATATATATATATATATATATATATATATATATAATAAAAAAATAAATACTATAAATAAATATATAATATATATGCATATATATATATATATCCTTCCCTTTCAACATATCATCTCCGTTGAGTTGACCGATTAAATAGCTCATTGTCTGATTCTTACCCCCTTCTTCCTCAATATTAAGTATGATAGAAAGAAATATAAAAATAAACCCTCTCTAAACTCGACCATGTCTCTCACACTACTCCTCGTTACTCTCTCTGTTAAATTACATAAACTTAATACTGTAAAGTGTGAATTTTCATTTCATTTTTCGTTTCAACTTTTTGGAAATGATGTCTGATGATCCAGCGTCCTTTAAAAGGTCTCTGATGAAATAAACTATTACAATGGAGCCTTAAAGTGGTCTGTTTTTCTTTAAATTATTAGCTCTGAATTTACATTGAGCTCTCACGATTTCATCCTCCTTGACACTACCCATACGTATTACCAAGTTTTTCGTTACTTAGTTTTTCGCTAATATTTGATGGAAGACAGAATGCAGTTAGTCTTGCGAAGAAATATGGCTCACTAACGAGGCAAGCGAACTAAGAATAAAATAAATTTGGCACAATTTATTTCACTATTTAATATGCGAAGATTTTAAAAAAAAATAATTTGAGTTATTTCCCTTGGGATCTGATGACTCAATGATGATATACTTTGAAGATTAATTATTTTTTCAAATATTTTCACATGACTATCATGAATAAATTATTATGTTACATCTGTCAAATTTTGTTTATATTTTGTTTTTTAAAACATACTTTGTAAAGTATTTCTAGTTTTAATAATAATATTGGATAAAAAAAGATTTGCTGAGTGTGCAAAGTGCGGATGAGTTGACGATTTACTGGAAGTCGTTCCCCCCTCTCTCTCTCTCTCTCTCTCTCTCTATCTATCTATCTATCTATCTATCTATCTATCTATCTATCTATCTATCTATCTCAGTCTGTCCATATCTATCTATCTATCTATCTATCTATCTCAGTCTGTCCATATCTATCTATCTATCTATCTATCTATCTATCTATCTATCTATCTATCTATCTCAGTCTGTCCATATCTATCTATCTATCTATCTATCTCAGTCTGTCCATATCTATCTATCTATCTATCTATCTATCTATCTATCTATCTATCTCAGTCTGTCCATATCTATCTATCTATCTATCTATCTATCTCAGTCTGTCCATATCTATCTATCTATCTATCTATCTATCTACCTATTTATCTCAGTCTGTCCATATCTATCTATCTATCTATCTATCTATCTATCTATCTATCTATCTATCTACCTATTTATCTCAGTCTGTCCATATCTATCTATCTATCTATCTATCTACCTATCTATCTATCTATCTATCTATCTATCTATCTATCTCAGTCTGCCCATATATATCTATCTATTTTTGTGGGGACGGAGGGACCGGAGAGCTGAGTTCAAATTCCATTTGAGTTCGTTACATCCACTTACGTGAAATGGGAAATTGGGAAATGTATGAATCCATATCTTCTCCCCGCGGCTATGGGTAAAATAGCAGGACAGACTGAGTCTTTTAGCCTTGGGTGTAGGAGAACAACAGCTCTGAATTAAGAAACTAAGAAGGTTCGTTTGGGGAGCTTGTGCATCAGTTCTCTTCACTCGGCTCTTCCAAAAAATGTGGTTCGTTCTGCACAAGCCTTCACAACTATAATCAAATCATATGTACGAGTAGTCTGACTGTTCGCTCCTAAGAACGGAGCTGCTGGACCCTAATAAGTCGAAAAAGTTGTATCGATGTATGGCTAAATAAAATTTACGCACCTACACACGTGTGTGTGTTTGGTTAGAGAGAGAGAGAGAGAGAGAGAGAGAGAGAGAGAGTAGACTCTTGGATTTGTTTTTCGACGAGTGTCCAGCCGCCGAGTTCTTAGGAGAGAACGGCCAGACTATCCGAACATATGATTTGATTATAGTTGTGAAGGCTTGTGCAGAACCGATCACACTTTTTGAAAGAACAAAATACAAGGAACTGATGCATAGTTTGCCGCAAGGTCCCCAAACGTTCTCACCCAGTTTTGATTTTATATATATATATATATATATATATATATATATATGAAGTTAAGTATATTTTCAGAGAACCAAGAAGTTTACATAGAAATCACGCGAGAATTTTGCAGGCACAAAGCGCGAAATCTCGCAACTGAATAAAGAGGAAAGTAAACGAAATACGAAACCAAAAGATATATGGAAACAAAGTTCTGTTGCTTTCATTATTTACGGTAGGCCATGTGAGAAAGTTCTAATTCTATAAACAATGCTACCTTTGAAGATCATGTCCCTTCATAATTTCCTGTCCTTTATAGCTCTTAGTAATTTTTTTTGTCATCCCTCCTATTCCCTGTTATACCATCTACAGAAGCTCGATAGGTAGGTTATTTGCTGTTTTCCTCTGCACCTC
The DNA here is from genome assembly GCA_903632075.3 of Acanthosepion pharaonis. Taxonomy (NCBI): domain Eukaryota; kingdom Metazoa; phylum Mollusca; class Cephalopoda; order Sepiida; family Sepiidae; genus Acanthosepion; species Acanthosepion pharaonis. The sequence continues at coordinate 2,009,870 of CAHIKZ030001402.1, forward strand.
TTACCCTCAATAATTCTAGTATATATCGAATTTCCAAGCTCGTTTTTCCTCACGAAGCGCCCTAGATATTTTAATCCCCTTTTTGCTTATTCTAATTATGTTTTCCTTTTGTTTCACTTTTCCTTAAATCTTCGTCGTTACCACAGCATCAGTCCGAATCATTCTCAGCATCCTTTCGAAACTTGGATTTAGATTGGTTTGGTTTTTGTTTTACGGCATATCAACCTCATTGGGTTATTTAATGCCGACAAAATTTTTATTACTGGTAATATTTTTTTATCTATCTATCTATCTATCTATCTATCTATCTATCTATCTATCTATCTATCTCAGTATATATTGTTTTGTTTTGTTTTGTTTTACGGCATATCAACCTCAATTGGCTATTTAATGTCGACAAAATGTTTATTGCTGGTAATATGTTTTTCTTCAAAAATCTCTTTCTGAGAATATGACTCCTTGAAGAAATCTATAGCTGATTATATTTTTTCAAAGAATGTATAACTGTTTGTATTGTTAGTTATTTTTTTAAAGTATTGCTGATAATAATTTGTCCTTCAAAAATTATTGCTGGTAATAATTTTTTATTACAAAGTATTTCTGATATTAAAGCCAATTTTTACACAAGTCTGGGTGTTAACTATTTGACCATAGCTGGAACACTAACAGGTGCTACCACCCCGGGTCAGGGTGGATCTGGGAACACCAGCAATTAAGAGGTACTTTCACGCTCCTCAAAATCTCCTGATCAGAGGCCTTGCTGATGGATGTAGTTTATCGTCTTACCCAGGACGCGGATGTAGTTTATCGTCATACTCAGGACGACCGGGACTTAGAAGGCGATTTGTAAAAGATGGGAATAATCTTTGTTTATGTGGTCATATTCTGCCGTGATGTCAACATAGCAGGCATACAATTTCCTATTAGAGAGCTAAGTAATTTCCTTGAGTGGTTTGAGGACACCTATGCCATCATTATATGACTTACCAGTGAAGAGTTGAATTTATATTTTTGCTGATTTTTTTCCATCTGTTAGGAGATGGTTCAAAAGTTGTTTCCATGTATGATGTTCAAGAGTCCTTTCTTTTTCTTAATACTTTACTTAGTTTTTTGTAGCCATCTTTTCTAGTCAAATGTGCATTCGAATGTCGGTGTCGGATTTCTGTCCCCTGTTAAAAAAAATCCTATGTTTATAAATTATTGTAGTGACTTGATTTTGGTATCTCCATTTTATAGCTAGCATCTTGGGTTGGTCTTTTGCAGGCAACAATACATTCTGCCTTCTTATAATTGATGTTTAGTTCCTTTGCAAATTTCTATACTTGCAAATTTCTATACTTTCCTTTATTTTTTCTCTGCTATCACTGTGCCATCGGCATATCTAATTTTGTTAAGACTGTATACCGCCAATAATTAATCCTGGTAGGACTTCTAATTCTCTCAGGATTGCTTCATTGTAAATGTTGAATAAGTCAGGTTATAAAACACATCGTTGTTTTACTTTAGATTCTATTTTTTGTATTTACTGAATTTATTTTCTATCCGGATGCAATGTGACATCGAATATCGATGTCTCGTTCTCTCGTCGTTAAAAGTCGATTCCTGGGTAAGACGATAAACTACATCCAACAGCAAGCGGTTCAGGAGGTTTTGAGGAGCATTGAACCACCTCTTAATTGCTGATGTTCCCAGGTCCACCCTGACCCGGGGTGGTAGCACTTGTTAGGGTCCCAGCTGTCGGCAAATAGTTAACTCCCAGACTTGTGTCAAAATACCATGAAAGTGTGAAAATAGGTTTTAATAACAGATACTTTGTAAAAAAATATTACCAGCAATACATTTTTGAAAAAAAATTACCTGCAATAAAAATTTTGTCAGCATTAAATAACACATTGAGGTTGATATCCCATAAAACAAACCCGACCAAAACCAAACCAGTGAGTAATTTAAAAAAAAAACGAAAATAAAACCATCCAAGATTGTAAATTTCCTAAAAGAAGTTGGATTGTACTCAAAAATAAGAGTAATTGAAAAATGGTTCAAATATACAGTGTCCATAAATTTAGTGTGCACTTTAAAAAATTTATAACTTTATTTGTATTATAAATTATTTAAAGTGCATACGAACTTTATGGACACCCTGTCTATGTATATATATATATATATATATACACACGTTTTTTTTTTGTTTTTTTTTATCACCAAACTATCGCTATGAATCTATTTCAAAATTTTGTTGGCATTAAATGACCCACTGAGGTTGATATGCCATAAAACAAAAACAAAAAAAAAAACAAACAACCTTCCACTGACAATCAGTCATAATGGGAATAATATATTGAAATTTAGATTTAGTTTCTTGCAGAAAAATTCTCTGATACTGATTTAGGAAGGAAAAGCAAATCCTATCGTGATTATGTTAGTGTTAATGCATATTAAACGTTAGGATTTAAAAAAAAAAACTTTGTTATAAATCGTTTATTTTAGGGATCTTCAAATAATTGGATAATATTAAATGATTCACGAAACCATTTATTATTTGTGCGAAAGAAAAGAAAGTCTAATTAATTACTTTCAGACAGTATAAGATGAAATTAAATTAGCTAAATATCTTCCCCATCAAGGATTCTTTTCTCCCGATGACGTCTGTTCTGGTTTTGGTTTGCTTTGTTTTACGTCATATCAAATTCAATGGGTTTATTTTATGCCGCCAAGGTTTTTATTACTGGTAATTTGTTTTATCCAAAAATGTATTGCTGGTAATATTTTACTTTTTCAAAAATGTACAGCCAATAATATTTGTCTTTTTCGAAAATAGCGGCTCGGATTAAGGAATCGGAGAGCAGAGTTCGAATTCCAGTCGAACCCAATACATTCACTTGCGTGCTAATATCTTCTTTTTCTCCGGCCCACCTCAGGGGTAAATGGCAGGACAGACCAGGTTCTATAGCCTTTGATGGCAACTGGTTTACCGCAGAATGAAATGGCAACCTACTGCGGGAAAAATCTGCCTCGTCAGTTATGTATCGAAAGATGTATGATTGCCTAAGCGTGTATCACGTATGGCACATAAATGACTGACTGCTGGTAAAATTTTTCTTTTTGCAAAATGTACTGCTGGTAATAATTTTTCCAAAAAAAGTATTGCTGGTATTAAAACATTATTTTATACTTTCTTATTGTTTTGACCTCTTGTAAGGGGTTAACTATTTTCCAATAGCTAGGACCCTGATAGGTGCTACCATACCGGGTCAAGGTGGACCTGGAAACACCAGCATTTAAGAGGTGGTTCCATTCTCCTCTAAACCTCCTGTTCAGAGGCCTTGCTATGGCATGTAGTTTATGGTCTTACCCAGACGGATGTCTGTTCTAAGTGCTTGAACAAAGTCTCTGAGGTAGCAACAGATAAGTTCAGTTCGATACGTGCATCCATATGTTGTGGTCTGTAACATTGGCTCAGGAATAAATCAATAAATGTGTAGAGGAGATCGGACTAGCTTGATATCTCGGTCAGTCAGTCGATTGGCTAAACGACCATTGTCCAAGAGTTGCAGGAACATATTGTTATGTGGTCAACTCCTGCGAAATTCCAAGAACGTAGGCTGTCCCTCGTAGCTTGACTGACAGACGCCGAGAAATAAGCCACACTTTAATTCAAGAAAAACCAACATGCAGTAATTTGACGTTATTACGTCAAACTCGTTCTTAAATTTGACACATGATATCAAAAATTTATAAGTCTCTCTTTGCATATTGTCTGTGACTTTGAGAGGAGTCATTAATATTTTATGCTTTTAACGTCTTCTTTGTGTTGTTGATGTTATCGTAATATTCAAATAACATATTACGAATATTATTTTGAAATTATTATATCAATTATCATAATTGTTTTTACTCTTATTTCTTTTATTTTATTTCTATTGATTTTTCTCATAGCAGTAATAGTTTTAAACTGTCTGAATTTCTTAGATGTAGCATTGTCAATTATTATCTATTTTACTAGTATTTCGTTCATCTTATTTCTCTTACTTTATGTCTATTACAAATGCGTCCTGGGTAAGACGATAGACTACATCATACAGCAAGGCTTTTGATCAGGTTTTGAGGAGTGTGGAGTCACGTCTTAATTGCTGGTTTTCCCAGGTCCATCCTGACCCGGGGTTGTAGCGCTTGTCAGGGTCTCAGCTATGGGCAAATAGTTAACCCCCAGACTGGGGTCAATATATTATGAACGTGTAAATCTAGGTTTTAATATCAGCAATACATTTTTGAGGAAAAGAATATTACCAGCAGTTTACTAGCTATATTTTTTGGAAAAAAATATATTAACAGTTATACTATTTTGAAAAAAATATTACCAGCAATACATTTTTTTAAAAAAAGAAAAAAATACCAACAATACATTTTTGAAAAAAAAAAAAAAAACATTTACCAGTAATACATTTTTGAAAAAAATATTTTTATTTATTCAATATATTTTTGGAAAAAAAATTACCAGCAATACTTAAAAAAAAAAAAAAATTACCAACAATACCTTTTTGAAAAAAAAAAACATTTACCAGCAATACATTTTTGAAAAAAAATATTACCAGCAATAAAAAATCTAGTCGACGTTAAATAACTCATTGAGGTTGACATACCTTAAGAAAAACAAAAAAACAAACCAATCACATATTCAATGGTAGTAAATAGACTTATAATGATATAACTGATAATTTCTTCTATTTTATGTGCTGCATGTTTTACTTCTGCCCAAATCGATTTTATTCGCATTTCTCGCAATTTAATTCAAACAAAACAAATATGAATAAAAAAACACAGGAGCAAAAATTCTAGCAATATATTTTATCTACTAAAAAATATTACCAGAAATAAAAATCTTGTTGGCATTAAATAACCCACTGAGGTTGATATGCCGTTAAAAAAAAAGAAAAGAAAAGCAAACCAAACCTATTAGTAACAGGTTTATATTGTCTGAAATATTCAGATAACCTATTGTCAATTATTATTAATTTTTTACTCGCATTAGCCTTCTTTTCAGTTCAATTGCTTTTACCTTTAATACTAATAGCATTGTTTGAATATCTTAGACAAAGCTTTGTCAAATAATTTTTAATTTTGTTTCGTAAATTATCATTTTTATCGTGTTTTTCATAGAAAATTTCAGATCATACAAATAAAACCTATACTACTTTCCAACAGTAAGATTTTGTCTGCCTAAAAATTGCAATGAAATACAATTAAGATAAAATATTGATTCTTTTTCTACAACTTACTACCCGTTCATCAGATTATTTAAAGCCAGAAAATAAGTTTAGATTGTTAGAATTTTCTTCTGGAAATAATAATGGTATAGTGATACAAATTAAATAACCTATAACTGAGAATTCATACATTTCTCAAATATATTTGCACGTAAGTGAATATATAAATTCCACACCCTGTAACCCCATGTGTTTTAGTGCCATTACTGCTTTGTTTGGGGTGATTCTGATAAAAGAAAAAAAAAGAAAAGAATGCAACTGGAATTTGAACTCGGTTCTCTAACAATTTGGAGCCATTGCCTATTGCACCAACCGAACATCCACACTTACTGCACCTGGTATTCCCAAGCGGTCATCCATCTAATTACTGATAATTCTCGATGTTTTTAACTTCTATGATAGTACGATCCTCGCTTTTTCAACGTGATGTGGCTAAGACTAAGATAAAAGAAATCCTTGGTAGTGCTTCATTTAAACTTTTTTATTTCATTGTCATATTATTTCAAATATTAATGGCTCTCTAACATTTCCGTTTTATTTTGGCCCGTGAAGATCTTTTGGTCCTATTCAAGGAATTTTTCATTTACTGTTTCACTCAAAGTAGTTAAATAGATTAGTCGATATTTTCCCCTGCTTATCTTGCTGTCCTGTGAGTATTAAATTCTCCAAGCATTCTTTCCTCATTATCTATATCTTTCAGATTTCAACTGTTAGTTTTTACTATAGTTTCTATTTTCCCGAAAACATCTTCATTACTCACTTGCTTCTCTCTAAACTATTCTACGCCTTCATCGGTAGAACCACGTCTCAGTCATATTCACCCGTAAAAAAAAAATTATTTCTTCACCTGTAAAAAAAATTATTTCTTCACCTGTAAAAAAAAATATTTCTTCACCTGTAAAAAAAAATATTTCTTCACCTGTAAAAAAATTGCCATGTATTCATTTCTATATATGAACTAAGATGCTACATAGCAGTTCAACACTAATGAATAACTTATAAATTTACTAAGTTAATTTTCCTCCCTTCCCACTACAGATGGGACACGAAATATATAAAATACACAGAAAATATTTAAAAAAAAATATATACATTGATAATTATTATAGGGTTTGTTAATTTCTTTTTCTCTTTCAACGTTTTCTGTTTCGCAAATACTCTGTATATTACAGGGTTGCTCAGTTTTTTTTAGGACATTTGCATTAATTTGCATTAATTTAGTAAAAAAAACTTTATTTGAGTAGACATTGTTAGAAATGATCTTGAAACTCTTCTTGATGCAGTGCCTTAATTAATCCGCCCTTATTTTCGATGAGTGATTCAATAGAATGTTTGAAATATTAACAAACCGAAATCAGATGATCTTTATCTATTTTGAACATGTTTCTAGTTATGGCAAGCTTTAGAGATTTTATAGTGTTATGGAGGCGTTTGTTGGCTTCCATCTCCACTACGCCCAATACGTCGTAGTCAAACGGATTCACGTCCTCAGAACTAGGAGGTCATGTGTTTGGTATGACGTGATTGTGGAATGCTTTAGTTCATCCATTCTTGCGTAGTCTCGTCTTTATGAAATCCATGAGGTTTGGGATTAAATACAGCAAAACTAAAACAGCCGAATAAGAATCAACGCTTAATAAGCCTGGGTACAAATCAACGTATAATAAGCCAGGTGCATGGAGTATTGCTGCCATATATGGTCTGGAGCCCCTTCTGTTTGCCTCGGGGTTCTTGATAGGCTCCAGAGGCGGATATGCAATATAATTGGCCCTGTTTTAGCATCTCGTCTACAGTCACTCTCTCACAGACGCACCGTCGCTTCTCTCTGTCTTCTTTACAAATACTTTCATGGCAATTACTCCGAGGAGCTGCAGTCGCTGGTTCCCAGACTTCATGAGTTCAAGCGCCTTACGAGGCTGGCATCCCGCTCTCACACTTTCACTGTCGAAACTACAAAATCTAGCCGTCTCTTCTACTCCAATAACTTCATGTCTCGCACCTCTCGCCTGTGGAACTCCCTTCCCAATTCCAGTTTCCCTGAGAGCTATAATCTCCAACTATTCAAATGTAATGTCAATCGACATCTCCAGTTGCCTTGATCTATCCACTATCCTCCTTCTCATCCTTTCCTCTATCTCTCTTATCTGATCTTGCTCCAAATCTTCTGTAACCCCTTGCGTCCTAGTGGCTTCCCGCCTTGCTTGGGGTGAAACGCTTAAAAAAAATTTATGAATTAGTGTTTAATAAGACTGGGTTCGAATCAAATTTAATAACCCTGGGTACGAATTAAAGCTTAATAAACCTGGGTACGAATCAGCGTTTAATAAATCTGGCTACGAATTAACGTTTAATAAACCTGGGTACGAAGCAACGTTTAATAAACCTGCGTACAAAGCAACGTTTCATAAGCCTGGGTATGAATTAGCGTTTAATGAGCCTGGGTACGAATCAGCGTTTAATAAACCTGGGTACGAATCAAATTTAATAAGTCTGGGTACGAATCAACGTTTGATAAACCTGGGATATGCAAGGTTTATAACTTTGTAAAGTGTACTTAATATTGCAAGCATTGCGTTGACAAACTCATTCATTGCATTGTTGGTGGATTTTACCGCAGCGATTCGGTTGTTCTTGTTTACGACCTGTTATATTCCCCAGAAGATAACGACAGAAAATGCCAACATCATCAATTCTTCTGGGACATGCAGAATACAGAGAAGTTGTAATAAGAGTGACATCTATGAAACTTAGTTGATCGAATTTATCTATTTAGTGTCGGGTGATCATTTTGACATCATCATGTTGGTAAGATGAGGACTCATTCTCTTTCCTACTGAACTGGACACCTTAAGTAAAATGGATGACCGAAACATCAACAATACAAGAAACACATCTCCCAATTCAGAAATATATTTGATATCGTTTCATTATCAGAGGTAATACAATTCCATTTCCAAATGATTTACTTGCAGATTTTATTTCAAATAAATAATTTTATTATAAAATCGTTATTTTATCGTACGCCTTTATTATATGTTAAGATTAGAGCCATGAGTAAGTTTTATATTTTTTACACTATTGTTCACAAGGCACAAGAGACACTTTCGGTAGATGGTTGTTGTAAGAAGATGTTTTATGAACCTAAGAGGAAGTGGTAAGAAGTATATATGAATATATGTAGGATAGATAGCAGATAACCCTAGACATGAAGAGGTTAAGATTATAGTGATCAGGGAAAGAATATTCCTCAAAGTAACTGTTCTGGCAGAAGAAGTTGTTTTAACAGAAATTTCTTCTTATCAATGGAATGCGAAAGAGAATGAGGATCATTCGACCCTTTGGCGGTTTTTAAATGTAAAGGTTTGAACTGGTGGAAGTAAGGAATGTAGGCCATTTGAATATTTGCTATGTCCATAGAGATTGAATATCGAGAGGCATGCATCGTTTCGTCCCTTGGAAAGAGGCTAGTAAATTCGGTTATTACGGTTGTATTTTAGGTACATGAAGATTATCAGGGCTCTTGTTTGAAAACTTGAGATTGAATATAAAGAAGCAAATATGTTTCTTACTCTCGAAATGTTATGCTTATCATGATTGTTTAAACAAAAGATTTGGATTTACAATTTTCTTGTGGTTAGGATGTGTCAGTTGTAGCCATTGACTTTGAAGAAATGTTTCAGATACGATTACTTTACTCTTCATTAAATAAATTCATATTTTCTCCACTATGAATTATATTCGTAATTTTATTCCTTAAAAATCTCATCTTCGCCATTTTGGCAATAAACAGATTTCTTTCTTTTGTTTATAAAATCCCCTCCTCTCATATATCGTATCTGATGGCAAAGAAAAACATTCCTTTTTCACAAAACTGCTGAGAAATATTACCCGGTTATGACACACGAAGGTAAGTTTTCTGCATATTGTCACCAGATTCTGCAGATGACCAGTACTTGTACTGTAATGGTAATGAAAATGTTAATATCGGCCGTTTCATTATAAGGAAAGATTTGGCATTCATTGACCAAACAGACAGTTTGTAGGAGTAGAGGTTTATCAATTGTTTCCTGTTTAGGATTAGATTTCCGGTTCATCCTTAAATCTTCTCATTAACTTTCACTCTCAGTATCCCCTTGCATTTTAGCGACATTAACACCTTTCTTGGGGTGAAATGATAAAAAAAAAAACGTTGAAAGCTATAAATTCATTCTCGTTTCAGGTTTGTCATGTCTTTTACTGATAGAGCCCATTCCAGTATTGATATTCGTTCCCTCCCTAACATTTTGTTTGAATTAATGTGGAACGTTAACATCTTATGCTTTCCTCGAGTTACATATGATATCCATTTTAGTTGCTGCTGCAATGTTAAATGTAAATAAGTGGTTCTTATATGCAATCAAATAGAGTATATTGTATGTTTCCTGTTCTCTTTATGAAACAGAGATAATGTCATTATATTTCATGTGACAAACTTGACAAACGAAATATTTGCCTGTGACAAACTCTCGTTCTAGTATAGGATATATAAAAATATTATCTACACAAATTTATTTGTTGTCTGGAATTATATGTTCTATTCATTCAAAAATAAATGTTACAATAAGCAAGCACGAAAGTCCCTTCTGTAGTGTATGATAATTAACTTCGACTTGAAAAAACGCTATTCTCTTTCCAAATATACTGCTAGCTGTTATGAACATTGATCTTAGTCACGCTCTTTTGGCTATATGTGTCTTCTTAAAATGTCGCTATACCACACCCATCGAGTGTTGCACTCGGAGTGTTGACTAGGGTGTTAAAGTTTCAAGTGTGCGTGGATCTTCAAGGTTGAGGCAAACTAGATGTTTGTGATTAACTGCATTGGCATTTGGGGTCAACATCAGTGGCATATCTCTATTTTTGAAGGTTGATTCTACAGCAACCAACAGCTGTTCGAGTCTGGTTAAGAGGACCAGAATGGCCAGGCATCACTGGAGCCAAGCGGGGAGAGATTCTGTAGGGCGGAGACATATAGCGTGTGTTCCACGTTGTTAAGGTGACTGCACCACAGGGACAGGAGATATATTGTTTAGTGGTTCTTCTGAGTGTAAAAAATCTGTCTTGACTTGAGCCTCTTTGTCATAACCATTGAGTGGATGTCGAGGATCAGTTTCCTGCTTTAAATTCTCGAGTGAAACAAGAACACATAATTGTTTTGTTTTGCTTTTCATTTTCTCATCTAATATTCATCATACACCATATTCAATAAGCTAAAACTGCAATTGCATTTAAAGTATGCACAAGTGGGCATTGCTATGTATGTATTCCTAATTACATCAGAAATATATCCATGAATACCGGACACTAGAAATAAACTTGTTATTTGCTCTACTAAAAAAAAATATCTATATCTTCTCAGTGACGTTTGCTGTAAATGCTAACCAGTGAAAAACGTTCCTTACGGAATGTTTGGTGTAAAAGAAATGTGGTTCTACAGAAGGATACTGAGAATACTATAGACTATAGACAGCGAATTCCACATATTGCTGGTCAAACTGTGTGACGGTAGTCCGAATGCATTCACGAGCTGAGTGCTGACTGGGAAAGCCTCTCCCCCAACCAACCTGAAATGTCACAATGACTCACACAATTACAACAGAAATTAATGGCCTACTGATCACAACGGTGCAATTACCCTAACTGAATAAACGAAATATATTTATTGATTTATTTGTCGATATATTTTATTCTTTTCAGAAAATTAATTTTTAACTTTCCATTGAAATCATTTTTAGTCCCAGAAACAAGAACACATAATTGTTTTTTTTTCATTTTCTCATCTAATATTCATCATACACCATATTCAATAAGCTAAAACTGCAAGTGCATTTAAAGTGTGCACAAATGGGCATTTCTATGTATGTATTCCTAATTTCATCAGAAATATATGAACACTTCTTCTTATGTAAAGATGGAGCAATGACACTAAACAAGTGAAGGTCATCTACTTTGGTTGGCTTGGGACACCCGCTGCTCAATCTGCAAGAGGTGTTTAAGTCATGGTCAGTTTCCCTTCAATGTGATGACTTGATCCACACTGGTGAGGCATATACTGCTGGGGAGTAGCAAAGGGATAGGGCTGTGGTGCGGATTGTACTGACATGGGCACAACATTTGGTGGATATATAGGTACCATGACGGTTACCGACGTGTAAAGTGGAATCGGCTAGCCGAGTTCGATTTCCTGCGTCCTCTTCTGTGTTCACTTCACACTAAATCATGGATGCCTTCTTCAACAGCCGTGGGTTAAATAATGGGGTAGACCGAGCGCTTTAGCATTGGGTGGCAACTAATTTCACCCTGACGTCTGTATTCCACTAACTCTACTTCTTTAATACAATGGTGAAGCTGCTGCCACTGGGTTAAAATCTCTGGAGTCAGGCGTCGCTAATAATTTTAAGTAGAAGTAAATCGATATCTACACTTCCATCCAATCCTGCAGGCCTCCTCACGATGTCAAAATGTGATTGATTTTAATGTGGGGTTTTCCAGCAACCTACCCCAAAATAAGCAAGTCCTAGCAACCACTGTCAAATTGGTGTCTTTATTCAATTGACCCTCTCGAATTTAGTGCAATGAGGGAGGTGCTGCCTCAAAGTTGGAAACTCCAGGACTAAGCATCCCTCAAAGCTCTTTCTGTGTGCTGCTCAAAAACGGAAACACTGCTTAGATGGGGGATGTGACAAAGTACATATATAATTCACGTTGATCCAAGCCAAGAAAAAAATAATATGAATATGGAACAAGGACAACGATGGCGAGGGCTTGCCATCACTGCCCTATCTTTTAAGCTAGTTAGTCAAAATCAGTGATCCAGTAGTACAAATATACCTCGTAAACCCCCAAACCTCACATTTGTACATACAAGTCGTACTACAGTCAACATAGTACTTCAATATTTCTATGACGTCCTAACGACTCGCATATTTAATATAAAAGGGGTTTTAGCGTGAGGGAGTGTAAAATGAAAGGCGACGTAAACGTTTTCCCAATTAAATTTTTCAATGAAAGAATGGCCACACTCCCAACCAAAAAAAAATCAAAAAACAGTGTTAGTGTTAAGGACGTTGTCAATTTGTACCAGAATATGTTATTCCTCAGCAGCGACCTTAGATAATATGACCATAAAAACTGAGCAATACGTTGTTTCTGATCTGTACTATACAAGTATCTATTGAAAAGAGATTTTGCTATAAACCCTGCAATTATCTGCTCCCGAAAACAATGACAATGACGGAAATACAAATAAAATAACAAAGTTCATTGAATTCTTTCATGATTTAAATATTTTTAGAGAAATATCAAAGGCTTATGGATAAAAACTTGAA
>CAHIKZ030001402.1:2027500-2057500 GCA_903632075.3 Acanthosepion pharaonis
TTTATCCTCAATTATGAGGACATTAATCTGAGGCCTAAAGAATTAGATATGAGTGATTGTGAGTATTTTTTTAGACATCTGTGCTTTTATAACTGACATAATGTATCTTTACATTTCTTCCTGAGAGTGTATTTCTAGACATTTAAACGAAAGTAATCTGATGTAAGTAATGTCTATCAACTCAGACACAAGACATAGGTGTCAGATTAATTTCATTCAGCATTGCTCATTTAGTGCAAATTAACCTCGCTGTGGAACTGATGGATACAAATCTGAACATGACTACTTATCAACCCAAGATTTATAAGTATATATATAAATGCAAGATTATATATTGACATTTCCATGTATGTTTTCTGTGTGTGTTGCAATTAACGAGACTTAGTCTCACACTAAGATAATATAATCATTACCAAACTGGTTAAAAAAAAACAAAAAAAACGAGCCTTCTTTTTTTTCCATGTGCCATATATTTTCAGGACGTTAGCAGTTATTGTTCTTCACAATTTACTGTTATTTGTAGCTCTTAATAAATTTTCTCTTTTTGTTATCTCTGATACACAATGCTATTTGCTAAAAATCGCTAGGTAGATTATGCATTATTTTCCTCTGCTATTATTTTTCCTCTGAAAATTTGATACTTAAAAGTCAAATATTCCAAGTCCTCTTTTCCTCATTATGTGCCATAAAAGCGAGCTGTAATGGAATTAAATTTAAACTTGGTTCTATAGCAACATACTTTTAAGTGGGAACTTGAAAACCTTCAAGATTTTTAAAATCATTTCACCCCATACAAGGCAATGGAGCCACTAGGACACAGGTGGATTACTGTGTTTTAGAGAATATGAGTAAAAATATTAGTAAGAAGCGAGAAGAAGAATTAAATGTACAGATGATAACGATTGACATTGCGTTTAGATTTTTGAAGATCAAATGGAAGCCAAAAGAGAGAGTTCCGCAAGCGTAACGTGCAAGAGAAGAAACTGTTAGCATAGAACTTACGGTTAATTCTAGCCATTTCAGTTGTAAAATGATGAGACGTTGGAGCCAATCTAGTACTGAGCTCAAAATTCATAAAGTTTAGTTACCATAGCGGAAATATAATCAAAACAGTTACCATGAAAGTATTTGTAGAAAAGGAAGAAGGAAACTACGTTACGGCAGTGGGGAAGGTTCTGAAGCCGATATGCCAGATCAGGACCAATATCATTTCAGATTCTTTTTTTTGGATTGTATCAAGAATCACTAAAGATGTAGCAGAAGTACCAGAGAAAATGTGGCAGCAATATTCTAAACAAGGACAAATGGTGGATTTATAAATACGAAATATTGGCTTGTGAATAAGCTTGAACGTAGAATCACTGAGGCTGTTAGAAAATAGGCATCTACCTCAGAAACGTGTCAGTATCTATCGGTCTATCTATCAATATCTCATTCTGTTTATATCTATCTATCTATCTATCTATTTATCTCAGCTTGTTTATATCTATCTCAGTTCAGTCTATATCTATCTATCTCTCACTATATATACATACATATATATATATATATATATATATATATATATATATCAGTCTGTTTATATCTATTTCAGTTTGTTTATTTCTATCTATCTCTCTCTATCTATCTATCTATCTATCTATCTATCTATATATATATATATATATATATATATATATATAACCAGTCTGTTTATATCCATTTCAGTTAGTATATTTCTATCTATCTATCTGGCTCGCTAGCTACAATCACAGTAAAAAATACAGTATATACAAAACTATTTTTGAGAAAAATATTTCCTCGTCCTAATAATTGGTCTGGACATCCTAAATCCATATTTAATACACAAGTTAAAGACTATATCTCGAATTATATTTTGCAAATCATATTGTGTAACTGCAATATCCAAACTCATTAGCAGGTAAGATCTTCAGGCACTTGTAAATGCTAACATTCTCTTGCGCCGTATCAATTTGTGAATCGATTTATCGATCATGCTATTAAGTGCATTTCTATTATATTCACTTCAAAGAAATTTATAATCACACCAGGAGAGACTAAGTCAAATTTTATTATTCAACTTAATACATTCATGAAAAAGAACGGAATAAAGCTACGAATTGTTGTAAAATCTTCAAGATATCAATATATAAGAAAGAAATATAGTTTAAGAATGTATCTTTAATCGTTAAAGATATTGGTAACTTGTTTTTAGTGTGTCAGATTTTATTAATCAAATAAATCAAATGCAACATATATTTTTGTTCTGACTACTGTTTAAGGAGCGCGCGATCCTGAAGGAAGACAACGACTTTAACTAAATGGAATTTGTAAACACGTAAAGTGGTGAAAAATAAAAGTAATTCTTTTTCTTCTATGTGCCATGTCTCTTCAAATCGTTGGTTCTCCAGAACTTGCTGTGTTTGTAGTTACTAATTTTGGTCCAGTGGCTGTCTCTGTATTCTTCCAACCATTTACACGTGCTTATTAGTTAGGATGTACGTTGTTTTCCTCTGTCCCGCTTGCCTTCAATATGTCCTGTGAGTGTCAAATTTCCCATACCGTTTGGATAAGACCGCTTATATATTTATATAACAAAGTAGTTATGCATAGACGCATGTATCTGCGCGGACGAGTGGCTAAAATGTTATCGCTGCTACTATGGCAGTAACGTTTGGAAATACCTGAAAAGCACACCACGGGTAAACCCCAAAGAAATGAGTAAAATAAGACAAAATCTATTAACTGTGTCTAATCTAAATTCATCTAGCAATTTGTTTTATAGTAGTGTTCACTCTGTGCAAGTTTCGAGGGCCACCCTCTGTAGTGGGTTACTGAGCAAGTGGCACAACCTATACGGATATGTATGAAAAATAACGGTTAACACTAGACTTGAAAAGTTTAAGATTTTAATGATCGGGGAAGCAATCTCTTGGAACTCGGTTCCACAAGTCAAGTGGTTCATCGGAAAAGCTGCTTAGTGGAATATACATATCAACAAGGGAATATGAAGGGAATGGTGTTGATTTGCCACAATGTGCGTAGCATGGTGGGTGTTAGCTGTGAAGGTTAGTACTGGTCAAACTCAGGAGGGTACTTCTTCTGGCCACGGAAATAGCGATAGAATAGAGTGTCTAGGGACGTCTCGTCAGTGAGAAAGAGGCTGTAGGATTGATTCACCGGCTACAAGGAATCGTATGCACGAGGTCCACTTGAAGTCTGGGTTGAATTTACGTTATGTTAGACACTGAAGCCACGAGGCCATTCGTCATGGTTGGTTAAATATCTGGGTCCGATCGGTGATGGCGGAAGATCAATAGTTTGTTTTTTTAATGTAACCAGACAGTTTTACCGCAACTGAGATCAGCTATTAAGTTCTGGTCATCTAGTGTTTTGGTAGTGCACACATATAACGTTCTATCATCAGTATAGATATTTACAAATTTCCGGAATATAGTCTTAGGAAGATCATCTATGTAAAGGTGGAAATTGATTGAACCTGGTCAGCTTATGTGTTTTTGGACGGACACATTTACTTTCGTTTGAAAATGTTCTTTTTTCTAGTTACTACTTTATCTCATTACATTGACACCTTTGAAAAATTCAACGTTCTCTTTGTCTAATTCACCAACATATATTCTGTTTTATTTATTTAATTTGGAAGTTCAAAATAACATTTCATTTCTTATCTTGTTAAGTTAAAATTTCTGGAAATATCTTCCTCGGTGTAATGAATTTGAAAGTGACCCAATCGCAATATTAATTCCTTTTTCCCTATATTAGGCGACAGGAAAAGTGTCCCACCGTCATATTATACACAATCACCTAATTACTCGGAACAACATTTTCAGGAACAAATTGAGTTTGTAATTTTTCCTATGATTATTGTTAAAAACCCGTGAAACTATACGTATTTTTATTCATTGTAATTTAGAATTGACACCTTTACAGCCTCGTTTTGATAATACAGTAACATCATCCTTGTCTACTGTAGCCTCACTTTCGTTCTGCGTTGGTAAAAATGAAGACAAAGGCAAGATAAAAAAAAAAATGACACTGATATTGATATAATCTAATTATATTTCGGGTATTTTTTTCAGTAAAAAAAACATTGCAAAATAAAACGATAAAACAACAATTCGGATCCAATTTCAAATGCCGCTGATACTCTTCTTGGTTGGATGACACAGTCTGCATTTGTAGCTTTGTTCATTATTTGGATATTAAATCGAAAAATGGACGAAGGGAAAAAGAGTAAAGTCATGTGGAACTGTGATCGGCAATAATATCATTGATTGAAGGGAAATGGGCAGCTGTTTCTCCAATATGAGGAGAGCGGACTTAAATGAAAGCTTCCAGACAATAAGATATTAAAAATTAATTTTGAACAGATTATCGATCTGTCAAAAAGAGACAAAAAACAGATTTAATCCATTATGCTTCTTTCCTCACAAAGAAAGTAAAATTATAATAATGATCCTGTTTCGGAAGGGAAATAATTATCGCTTTACGAATCCTGGTACTATTTGTCAAACAAACACTAATATGAGGACTCATGTGAGTCCGGGTAAAAAATAGTGATAAACCATGGAATTTAAACATAAAACAACAAATGTATTTAAAAAAAAAACATGTTTAGTTAAATTAATGGAGGATTTGACTTCTTCATTGTAGCTATCGATTGTTTAATATGGTTTTTGTTTGATGAAGAAAAAAACAACACGTGTTGTCGCTCCCGGAGTCGAAGAGAAAGGCAATCAGTCTTTCAAAAAATAATTTCCTTAAAGGGCAATAACCCAGCAATCCATAGACTAATATTTGTAATTCCCACAGGATATACGGAAGGCAAGAGAATCAATGTAAAAAGGAAAATAGTGAATAGTTGACTTAATGATTTTGTGCGATTAAACTGAATAAAAAAAAACAACAAAATATAAAAATAGTCCTTTGTCAAATATAAAATAGAGCAACAAAAGATAGAAAAACATGGCGAGACATGATCGTGCATATCTTGGCAAATAGATGAATAATGTATTTACTTCTCTCTTATCTTCATCTGTCTGCCTTTATTTTTATATTCCAATATCAACGACCAATTTCGTTTTGAAATTCACTAATTTTGGGAACATTTGCATGAAAAATTGCTGAATTTTTCGTCCCTCCAAATCTCAGATATTATCCATTACTTATCTGCTTTCATTCTAAAGCTTATGACAGTTGCTTTTCTTTGTCTATGAATTTTATATATGGTTTTATACATGGTTTCAACAAAGTCCTGACCTTGTGAAACTATGATTAAGAAACCCATATAGAAAGGAATGGTAATTTATTTTCTTATTCTATGTACCGTGTCCTTTCACAATTTTATACCTATATATATATATATATATATATATATATATATATATATATATATATATATATATATATATATATAAATTCCTTGAGGAACATAGGGCCGGGAAATATCGTTGTGGTTTCTGTAACAAACCAGTTTTTAAGTAAGTTGTTAACCTATTGCACAATCCCCTACCGGTAGGATCGTTTTTGAATTCAGAGTTGCCCTTCTCCTTACCACCCAAGTCTATATCTGTACTGCTATTTTGCCCATTGCTAGGTGGAAAGAAGAGGATTCATACACGGCTGGAATTCGAACTCGGCTCTCCGATTCCTCAATCCGAGCCGTTATCGATTACTCCACCTGACCCTTGTAGAAAATTTTATCTTTTTGTTATCTCTCTTAAATTCTGATTTGCTAACCATTTACACGTGTTCATTAGGTGGGTTGTCGTTTTTTTTTCAACCCACCATTCCACTTATGTACCCCTGAAATTTCAAGTATATCTTCCTGATGATAAGTATAAACGTCGTTTTTGCTTCCATTTTCTCACAAACCTCATCATTTCTGAAATGTTCAATCCATAGTATTCTCAGCATCCTTCTGTAGAAACATTTCTATCGCCTCAGTTTTCTTGTGTATCCCTGATGAAAATTTCCAGCATTCACTAACATATAGGAGGAGCGATATTACGCACTAATTCATTATTCTTTTCTTTGTTTCTCACGAAATTTTCTTGCTTTTTAATACTTTGCTTAACTTTTGGTCAGACACCTGTCACTATCCATATGCACCTTCACCTTTCGGTGTTGCGTTTTCCGAACCTCTGTTACAACATTTACCAGATATTTCAATTATTGTACTTGGTTGATATATTTCAATTTGTAATTTGCACGAAGTCTGTAAAAAGAATTCTTCAAAAGCTGCCAACGATTTAACCGAAAGGGAATAAAATATCAAATAAAGAAATGAATTCATTTGGTTACAAGTGACAACAATCCGGACGTTAACCATATCCGGCCACGAGTTTATATGTGCAGTTCCGGTTAGGATTAAGGCAGTGCCAGGCTGCTTTTTTTCGGGGCGAACGTTGTCACTCAAGTGTGAGTCAAAGTTTTTCGCTTGTTGAAGGGAAAGTGTAACTTAGCTATATACTAAGACCGTACAAGCGAATCGCTGAAATAAACAACGAAATCTATTCCAAACAGGGTTTAAGATTTTAGCCGAGTCGCTTATTTTTGTGAGCCTGCTGTGTGTCTCTCGCGGATTTTGTGCACATTAATGCGAAGTAGAATAAAGACCCGAACTGATTTTTCATTGTCCGGTTGATGAAAAAATGACAGGTTCCGTTCTCTTTAAATCTTGGGTAATATTTTGTGCAAATGTATTGCTGGTAATTTTTTTCCTTCAAAAATCTATTTTTGGTAATATTTTTCTTCAAAAATGTATCGCTTGTAATTTTTTTCAAAAAAGTATAGCTGGTTATATCTTTTTTTTCAAAAATGTATTTTTGGTAACAATTTTTTTTTTTCAAAAATTTATTGCTGGTAATTACTTTTTTACAAAGTATTTCTGATATTAAAACTTTAATTCACTTTCATAGTTTTTTGACCCCAGTTTGGGAGTTAACAATTTGCGCATAGTTGGTTCCACGCTTCTAAAAACCTCCTGATCAGGTATGAGGCACCCAGTGAGAAACGTACTCAATATGCATTTATTTTCAGCTGAAAGCTGCTTTTGGTAACATATTCCGTCTGATTTACGATATGTCAACCAGGAAGTTTCCAACAAAATTTGAAGGTGCCTTTAAGTAGAAAAATGGTTTCTCTCATTAATGCATTCAGCGACTGTCAGTCAGTTGTTTTTGATGCTTTTGCAATGTGCCTAAAATATTGCATTCTGTATTGCATTTTGTCATTTCTGACATTAGCAATGTTACTCCAGTTTTCAGTAGCATGAAGTGTTGGAGCCTGCAGATTTCAATTATGCATTTGGCCGTATCTATGTTGGATGTTTGTCTATTTGTAATAAGGCAAATACACTGGAGTGTACACCATTGCAGTGTATAACTTGTTTTCTATATTGATTAATTTGTTTTTTTTTGTTTTTTTTTTAGGGTTTATCAATCTTTTGTTGGTTATATACAGTTGAAGCATAGAATTGAATTTTGAAAATAATAATTTTTCTTGCAATTACATCATTTATTAATAATTTGGGGAAGATGATATAAATTTTCGGATATCTGACTATTTAACCCATAGCTTGGGAAAAGGTGGAGTCTACCGTTCCCAACACCCCAAGTTTTCATTCCGAACCTCTGTCACTTACACCGCCTGCACATCCAAGTATACAGCACCTTGTATACCGAAAAGGTCACCCGACTCGACCTTGCTTAAATTCGGGGATTCGCTTAGAACCAGTGTTTCAACGTGATGTCACTGTAAGCCTACAACGTGTTTTCCCCAAATAAGGCGAATTCAGCCATAGTGAGTGACCATCTGAACTGATCTATATTTTCCCGCTGCCACTAAATTTGTTCAAAAGAGAAATTTGTTTTTTATTGATAACTTGTGATGTCCAGAAGTTTGAAAATTGGTAAGGATATACAACACTCCATTCCAGGGTCATAGAAGACACCAACTAAAATTCCTGATAAAGGATATTCTCAGGGTGCCAATTATTTTGTTTGAGTTTTTATTCCTGCTTATTCAAGGTACTCCTGTTCCAGTTTCAATAAAGAGATAATATTTTTCTGCTGTAGGTGTTAAATGGTTTGGTTGGTTTGTTTCACAACCTATCAATGGTTTGGTTGGTTTGTTTCACAACCTATCAATGGTTTGGTTGGTTTGTTTCACAACCTATCAACCTCCATGGGCTATTTAATGCCAACGAGATATGTATTGCTGTATTTTTTTCCTTCAAAAATATATTGCTGGTAATATGTATTTTTAAACAATTTATTATTGGTAATATATTTTTTCTTAGAAAATGTACTGCTGGTAATAATGT
The DNA here is from genome assembly GCA_903632075.3 of Acanthosepion pharaonis. Lineage (NCBI taxonomy): Eukaryota > Metazoa > Mollusca > Cephalopoda > Sepiida > Sepiidae > Acanthosepion > Acanthosepion pharaonis. The sequence continues at coordinate 2,035,848 of CAHIKZ030001402.1, forward strand.
ATTGCTGGTTATAATTCTTCAAAAATTCACTGCTGGCAATAATATTTACAAAAATGTATTGTTGGTATTGAAAACTATTTTTACACTATCATAGTGTTTTTGACCCCAGTTTAACTAATTGCCCTAGGTGGGACCCTAATAGGTGCTACCACTCCAGTCAGGGTGGACCCTTGAACACCAGCAATTAAGAGGTGGTTCCACGTTCCTCAAAACCTCCTGATCGCTGTCGGATGTAGTTTATCGTCTTACCCAGGACACAGATATAGCTTATCGTCATACACAGGACGGGTAGATGTAAGTTATAAACCGTTTAAACAGGATATTGTATGGGTACATTGAAAACTGACGTACCTTTTCCTATTTATTCATTTATCTTCATTTAGATGCGAGATGTCCAAGTTAATCGATACTGTACTGAAATATTTTCAGCAATTTTCTACTAACATTATGTGATTACTTTCTTCTATGTATCGTATCTCTTCATGCTGTGGGCGATCATGGCTCTCCCCAACTTTCTATGCTTTGTAGCTCTCAGCAATGTTTGGCCTTTCACAATCCCTGTTCTACCATCTATATTTATAAGAAAGTTAGGTACATTATACGCCCTTTTCTCTTTATCCCTCTAACCCTCACTTCCTGTGAGAGTCAAAATATCCAAGCCATCTTTTTTCTGTATGTGTCACAGAAATATCAACTGTCTTTTTTCTGATTTTAAATATCAGTGCCTTTTATATTTCTGTCTTCTTTGAAACTTCCTCGTTGCTTACATGTCCTGGAACTCTTAGAATCATTCTTTGGCACCCCATTTCGTTCAGGAGAATTGATATTACATAGGAATGTTACTTTGTTTCTTTTGTTTCCAACGAATTTTTACTATTTTTTGTACTTTGATTACTTCTCGGAAAGCATCTTTTGCTATTCCAATGCTGCTTTTAAATTTCTGTCACATAAATCTACCATTCGTCTTTGCAATGAATACTGTTGCCATGTATAGTTCACATCGACGTTCCCGACAAAATCCAAAGACGAATATGCAATGTAATATGCCCTGACCTGGCATCTCGACTCCAGTCATTTTCTCACAGACATGATATGGCTTCCCTCTGCCTTTTCTACAAATATTTTCATGGTATCTGCTTTGACGAGCTATCTTCACTGGTGACCCTACTATATGCATTAAAGCGTGTTACGAAATGTTCGACGTGTAGTTGACAAGATGTTGTTGAGGATGTTCTGGGTGTAAAAGACATTAAATGTCTTCAGACATTTTCTCACCAACGTGACTTAGCTTCTCTCTGTCTTTTCTACAAATATTTTCATGGCAACTGATCTGCCGAACTATTTTCACTGCATGAATTTAAGTCTGCTACTAGCTTGGCATTTCGGTCCCACCCATTTACGGTCGAAACAATTAAATGTAACCGCCTCTTCTACTTCAACAGCTTCTTCTCTCACACTTCTCGACATTGGAAATCCATTCCACTTAATTGCCTCCCTGGTAACTATAATCTTCAAATATTCAAATGTAATGTCAATCGACATGACCTGATACCTTTATCTTGACCCATGTTATTCTATTTATTTTTTCCTCTAACATCCCTCTTTACTCTTATTCTCACTCTCTGTAACCCCTTGCATGCTAGTGGCATTCCTGTCTTGCTTGGGGTGAAATGCTTAAAAAAAAAGAGGAAAAAAAATCGCAGTACTAGATTGACTGAAAGGTCTCATCAACTCACAATTGATTTGGCTAGAGATAGCTGAAAGTTTGATACTGATAGTTTATTTTCTCGCACATCTGACTTGTGGAACTATCTTCCGGCTCCATGCTTTCCTGCCAGTTTTGATCTTCAAAAATTTAAATGCTAGGTAAATCGTTACCTACTGTCTTTTTGATTACTCTTCTATTGTTCTCACTCCTTAAAAATGTTTCGCTTTTTTCTTTCGCACTCAGTAATCTTTTGTGACTTTGTAGCTTTACTCTCTTGCATAGGGTGAAATGATTTTAAAAACACCATTTATATGATGAAAGGAACAACTAAGTTAAAGGATTTTGATATTCCATATGGGATACTTTCTTATTTTACCTGTTTGGTCATAGGTTATATTTTCTGGACTCTTCGCAGCTTCATGCATGCAGATTGTTATTTTAATTATGGCAGTCGAGACAAGATGCTAATTTTGAATATAAAATCTTCATTGCCATCATCTGTTGCATTTCGTTATTTGCCACATGCCGAGTGTAAATGCCTAAGCCTATCGTATTCGTAGTCAATTACAAAACGGATTTCTGATAATCTAGTAAGGACTTTGCTGTTGAGATGAGACATTTGTTAACAAACACGGGCTTTTTGCTAGGTTTGCTTTGTTTGTTCTGATTTGTTTTACAGCATATCAACCTCAATGGGTTATTAAATGCCGACATTTTTTTTTTTTATTTCTGGTAATATTTTTTTCTTAAAAATGTATTACTTATAATACCCTTTTCTTCAAAAATGAATTGCTGGTAATATTATTTTTCAAAAATGTATTGTTGCTATCATTTTTCTTCAAAAATGTATTACTGGTAATAATTTTTCCTTCAAAAAATTATTGCTGGTATTAAAACCTATTTTTACACTTTCATAGTGTTTTAGCCCAAGTTTAATGGTTAATTATTTGCCCATAGTTGGGACACTAACATGTACTACCAACCCGGGTCAGGGTGGACCCGTAAACACCAGAAATTAAGTAGTAGTTCCATGCTCCTCAAAACCTCCTGATCAGAAGGTGGACGTAGTTAATCGCCTTACCCGGGACGCGGAATTTAGTTTATCGTCTTACCCAGGACGCGCTTTTGCTAGTCGCCAAATTTAAGGTGAATAGTTGAATCTCTGACAACTGGGTAGGAGGTAACGTGTTCCGGCATGAAATATACTTGGGAATTGTTTTAAATTTTCTTTATTAAAGTCTGTCTTGTGTCATTGCATTCTCCCGTCAATGACGTCACGTTTTCTACTAAATTATTTTTAAAAAAGCATTTATCAGACAAATCCTGATTTTGTAACATTACCGAAGGGCCGTTCCATGATATCCCTTCATCATAGAGTTTTACACATTTTAACATACGTAGAAATTGATTGGATATAGTCGTTACAATTCATGTTTGACCGAGAAAACGTAATGAGTTACTCCCGTTGACATTACTGTTTGCTATGGGTGAAGGAAGACAAAATAGGTGCTGTAAGCCTCCTACAGAAGCTAGCAAAGGAGCGCGATATGTACGGACTAAGCATAAACTACAAGAAGGCAGAATGCTTGGTCATCAGTAAAAAGATGAGTCCGAAATGCGATTTGTAGGTCGGGGACACTAGAATCAAGAAGACACTGAAGTTTAAATATCTGGGAAGCGTCTTGACAGAGGACGGTAAGTGCAGCACTGAGATCCGTAGAAGTACTGGGATGGCCATGGACGCATTCCAAAAGTTGGGGAGATTATTGCGAGACAAGAGGATCTCTTTGGTAACAAAGAAAAGAGTACTAACCTGTTACGTGACATTTATCCTCCTTTACGGTAGATAATTTTGGATGGTCTTTTTAAAATGAACAAGAGGCGACGGAGATGTGGTTCTAAAGAATGATGCGTAGGATATCATAGAACAAGCGTGTGAGCAACGATGAGATCTTAAAGAGGATGCAAACAAGGAGGAGGCATATACTTAGCATCAGGAAGAGGCGGGTGACGTTTCTGGGACACTTATTGAGAAATGGGGGCCTGGAGAATCTGATACTCACGAGTTGAATAGAGGGAAAGAGATACCAGGGAAAGCAATGCATGACATACCTGGTGGGCAAGTGGATGACAGAACGTGGTCTGTTGCGAGGGGGCAGAGGCATGAAACTTACTGAGAGCTAAAAGGGATAAGGGGAACCGGAGAGCCATAATCGCCTACGCCTTGAAAGGACACAGCACATAAAAAAGAAGACTATATAAAGTAGGTTTCACCGCAGAAAACGCGATGCCACAAGGTTGAAATGAATTTAATAAAATGAAATAATATTTCTTAAAGCTAATAGATTAAATTTAAGTAAAATAATTTGATTTGAAATATAAGTAATTTAATTTGAAACAAATATTATTTATTTTAAGTATAAAATATCACGGAAATGGATTTTATTAATACGGTGGTAACTTTTTATTTAAGCTGTTCACATGTTTGACAGTTTGATGACAGATTGAGGTTTATCTAATGTTGTTCTGTGGGGACTTTAGACGTAAAACATAATTGAATATAACGTGAGTCTTTTATCTATAATTTTTATGTACTCAATATGCTTAAAAATTTACGAAAAAATATTCTCTGTAATCTAATGTTTTATTGAATTTTTAGATACTTTCTCCCTTTAACTTTACGATAGTTATCGCTCTTATTTTCTGATAATATCGTGTATAGGCGTCCATATCTCCAAAAATCGGCACGTTTTTACACATACAAAAAATTCAAAATTCTTTTAAAAATCTATCTATATTTCTGAGATGAGGTATTATGAACACTATTTACATCTATCTTTACAAGAGCCTAATCAAACCAAAAATATGGTACTTTTACCATATCTGGACATACAACTATTTACATTATTCGGACTATTGTCCTCATCTTTGTAGCCATATTTATTACAACGTTTCAGTCGTGGTACGCTCCGGCCTTCTTCAACTGGTTGGAATGTCGAACTGAACCCTTTATTTCGCTCACTGTGGTAGACTGTTCTAGTTCCATGTGTCATGTCTAATGGCTGTCAATTATCTCCTGTTTAATTCCCTCTCCAAGTTCTCCACCACCTTAACCAGGTATTGAACTCACACTGTTTGGGTCCTGTCACTGAATATAACTAAGGCCTTTATCCACTATGCTATGTGTCCTTTTAAACATATTTGTCTTTGATAATTTGAACTAAGCTTTTCCATTTATGATTAGCATATATAGTTTTTACTTAATAATAATATCATCTAAAATGGCAAAATTAATAAAGAATTTTAACAGATTTAAAACTTAATAAATTATTTTTATTAAAAATGAAAACAATTCTTGTAAAACTTCATGATTATTTTATTACATTATTACTATTAAGTCAATAACGTTCTTAATATATAAAATTTATAAAAGTAATTAAAAACTTTCTAATTAAACAATGTCATAGTTTTATTGCATTTTTTAATTTTTCGATTCAGAGCAGATTTTCAGTAAATGGTGTTTCTGTTTGACAACAACAATTGATAATTTAAATTCTCCAAGGACTTCTACTTTTAATTAAAGTAAATATGAAGAGCTTGAAATTTTAATTTCTCGAAATTTCATGAAATAAATGTGGGTAATTCATGTAAAAGAAATATTTTAACCAAGATTTTCTAAAAAAGTTAAATAATAATTTATTTGTGTATAGTGATTTTCCAACCGTAGCTCAGATGTGACACAAGGTTGAAACTTGGGGGAAGCTAGTGAGGCTCGAACTCACTACTCAGTAGTAATTTTTCTAGCGAGACAAGCTTGCTAACCATTCTAACGCCTCGTGGTGCCCAGTTCATTTGTTAATAAGTCGTGAAAATTTAATTCAGATTCGACAAGAATTTCATTTTGGAAAGAATTTTCAAAACAATGTTTTTTACTGCAAAAAGACACTAAATATCCCATACTAATTTTTGATCCACCCGCCGACGCAAGAAAAGCAAGGTTTTTAACCAAAATTCTGAACGTGTTAGAAAGGATTAAAACATTTAATAAAATAATCAGAAATATTTTGATCTTTCTTTTAATAATAACAAACATTTTGTCGATTAAACTGTTTATATCAAGTTTGGGGCCTTTTTTTAAAATTCATAAAGTCTAGGTACGATAGAGTTCCTCAGAACAATTATCATGAAAGTATTTATAGAAAAGACAGACGGAAGCTACATGACGGTAGTGAGAATGTGACTGAAGCCGAGATGACAGGTCAGGATCAGTAACATTGTAGATACTTTTTTGGATTTTATCTAAATATATAATGTATGTTATGTTCTGTTTTAGCGAATCTTTGGAGGTACCTAATTAAAAGAAAACCTGTTTTTTAAAATATTTCTCGTCTATCTCTTTATATTCTAATTTAATATTGTCTTTTTATTTTTTTCATTTCAGATGTCTGACCAACGGAAACCCCAGGTGTCGCCATACTCTCTGTTATGGTTTACAAGCAACCAGACAGAATATCATCACCGTTACGAACCTCTCCGGGTTCAGCGAAGAAATGGAGAACTTAGCGTTTTCTTTGGATCGCCTGGGCATCTGTCTGATACGGTCATCATTACAGATCGTTCTATTGCTGCTTGTGTGTGCCTCCTCAATTTCATTCTACTCCTAGGGCTGTGCTGTGTGAAAGCAAAAGACAAAAAACTATTTCGACTTCACTTGGTGAACTTAACACTCATCAGTATCCTGTCAGGTGTCGTAATTCTGGCCTACGCCCTCTATGAAAGGATTCAAGGAATTCATAGCTTTGATGACCTCACCTGTAAGATATTCGTTTTTGCCAAATCCGTTTTAAACGACGCCCTGCCTCTGTGTTTATTGGAAATACATCTTGATCGTTTCTTTTGTTTGATTTCGCCGGACACGTATCGACATCCAGTTCATCGTGCCATTGGGGCAATCATGGTCTTCATGCCTTGGGTGGTCGGCATGGCAATGACCCTTCCGGAAATTATATTACAAGGAGTTAAAATACCAAATCCTGACGAACCGTCGCTATTCGGCTGCAAAGTCGGCGTTAGCGAGGATATGTCCCGCCTTACGCAAATTGTCCGTTACATTCCCTCAGGCCTTGTTGCTGTTAGTTTCCTGCTCACATTGATCGCAGTCTTCATTCTTCTCTCGCCACACTGCTCACCCGATCGAGACGATCGCGGTTCGCTGCTCAACTCGATGGTCGCTCTCCTCTTGGTAGACGTTTTTTTCTTTCTGATGCAAATGATTACGCGAACAATAAGCCTTGTAGCTGCCATATGTCCATCAGGGGTATGTCCCCGAGGACATTTGTACAACATTCACGAAACTATGTTATCCCGGTGGTTGCATAGTGCCAACCCGGGATTGAACCCAATTCTTTGGCTTTGTGATCGCGATATACGAAGAGGCTATCAGGCTCTCTGCTGCCTGGAATGTATTACCAAGAAGAAGCGACGGACGGGCTAAGCTGTTGTAGGCATTTAAAAATTGACAAGGCGTAAGTATAAATTTTTCCATCTTTTGTTTTTTGTTATCACATTATCTAACCCGCCAATAACAATTTCTTAGGGAAGAGATTGGTTATTTTTGTTTATTGTTTATTCTGGGGTCACTCGAATTATATAATGGAATTTGGACTTCAAATTATTAGAAAAGTTGAAACCACGTTCTACGACATGCTTGCTTCTTGAGATAAAAGAATATTAATCGTCTAGGAAAACTATAATTTGCTTCGATCATTTTTTTCTTATAGAGAAATAGTAATAGATAATAGTGTCATTATGTATATGCAGGAGGTTTGAAAGGTTCTTGGAAAAAAATAAACAGTAGGTTTCTATAGAAGATAAATTTATTCTCCCATTTGAATTTCTCCCATTTTGTGCATTATTATATCTATGAGATATTAACACCATTTTCCACGGTCGTAAAGGAATACTGAATAGAAAAAGAATGATAAACATGCTTAGATCTCAGAGAGTTTTATAATGCTACGTCGTACAGAAACTTAAATATATATGTGTCCCACACAGAGAAATTATAACACATGCAATACCAAACGGTGTGTAAAAAAAGGGGAAACTTTATTGCAATATTTTCCGTAGGGGAAACTGGAGTTACAGCGGTTTCTCTATGAATCTGATTAGGCTATATGATTTTTTTTCCTGTAAGACTTACCGTTTTGGGCTATGGGCGTCCTTCTCAGGGTTCTACATCACAACTACCCTTCGTCACTCTTCGTTCCCTGATGTAATTCGCCGGCCGTCTTTTGAACTTCGTGGATATCTAAACGAAAGGGAGACAATCACCCTTTGTATACCAACAACATAATTTTACTTGACGAACACTCATCATGTTTTTTAGAAAGGCTTATTGGGATGCGAACTTTTCAGCACCCCTTCTTTTGTCTACACTTATTCGTTTAAATTCTAAATATAGTGAATACACGTATTTAGGTAGACATGTTTAAATTTTTACAGCGTGAATCTATGTATACCGTCGTCTGCATTCGAATGTTTAACCATATCGTAGAGGCTGCCCAGCCACAGAAAACATTCATAATCCAGCGAAGAAATATACATCTGGTGTTCGTTTCTTTTGAAACACATATTTGCTAACTGTTATTTTCGTATCTAAAATATAAACAGAATAATTTCTAAGGAAATAAATTATTTTATTTATAATCCGATATTATTTCTGAAATAATATCCTATTGTATATATCATCCATACGAATGATCTGTACTTATGTGTTATATATTTATATGTACATCGTAAGATATTACATTTTTTTGTCATATACGGTGGCTGTTAATAATTAAGTATAACTCAAGAATTCAATGTTAAGAAAAACAGTATTTAATTACTGTTGTGGAGTGGTTTCACACTGGAGGCTTGTATTTGTACTAAGTCGGTCCTAAAATAGGTTCGACGTACAAAACGTTAGGAACTTCATATAATAGGTAATGACGCAGAGAAATCTAGTCGTGGTCGCTGATACTTTAGTATCCGACTAACGGTCGTCCGGCATCGACTGACTGACCGACCCCACTGAGCGACTCCTACTACTGCTACTTATTATCGGTGGGAGAGTCTATTAACAATAGAATAGGTGCGTTCCACTATAACAATTACAATCGCAAATGAATACTTAAGAACAAAGAAGCAAAAGTCAGCAAAAGATAATTATCCATTTCAGTGAATACCTCTCTAGTAGCGCGGCTCGGCTTAATGTTCGGTAAATCCTAAATCAAAACCCCAATCATCAACACACAATAATTCACACTAATTCAACTGAATAGTTCCACGCAATCGTCACACATTAATCACCGCAGTCAGTAGCCTGGCACTGCTATTTATACACCTGGCTGAAAAAAATATGTTCATAAGTCAAGATTGTCGCGTTCGAACCTTGGTGTCAGTAATTTTCATTTTCTTCCAGTATGATATTATCTAAAAAATGACAGTAACTGATTCAAATTATGCGTTAGATTGTGCTTCAAGGTTTTAGGTTCGACTAATAATACTTTTTGAAAAAAAATAGTGATTTGATCAGAGAACTAGCCGGCACTGCTGAATAAGTCTACATTGAAGAGTGAAAATATTAAGGCCAGTTGCTTTTCGGCATTCCATACACCGGCAAAACCAACGATTACCGATGAGGTATCAACTGGAAGAATCGTCTCAAATTTCTTTTGCATCACAGCAAATCTGATGAGTTAGCAGCAGGTGTTTAACTGCTGAAATTAATTTAGTTGAAGTTCTACAGAACAAATGTTTCTTGTCCAATCACATTTGATTATTGCCCAAAGGCATTCAGATGTGGACAAGTTGCTAGCGAGAACGATATTCAAGTCTACTTTATTTTCGTGAAACCATTCCCGTAAAACAATATTCTTTTTCTGCATTCACGTTGAACAATAAATTACCTTGCATCTGGATGATACGAAACAATGTTTTCAAATAGAATGTTGCCAGAATGATCAGTCTTAGCCGGTGTGTATTTATTACGGAGGACATCTTGATATCTTTGGATATCAAACATAAGAGACCCGCATATACTCTACTCTCAGCATTCAGGAAAAAAGAAAAAAGCGAAATATACTTCATAACATTTTATTCGGTAAGGTATTATGTTCTTAATAAAATTGATATTATCCAAGCAATAATATTAAATTTTACTTTTATCGTACAAATAATATTCTCATTACGAAACTAAATTTTTATTAATTTAATTACTCTGAAAAAACAATTATTTATAATAATCTATAATTTATTTCGATTACCTCAGCGCAAAACTGTTTCTAAGAATAGATTCCTGTTCCAATTCGTCTATGTGTAGATAGGTATAATATGTTGATTCATATATATGACCGGTTATTTGCTTTTATTGAAACAAAATGGTCAATTTCGTATTTTTGCAAAGAGTTTCAGAACGATGTTGATTACGTAAAATATAAGAATAATATAAATATAGATTTGAATTGAATTAACGTGTAATGCTAAGGTGCTGAAATTTCTCAATCACTTCAACAAATCGGACCGAATGAAAAAAAAATACTAGATTTTAATATGCCTTCTTGGATACACAGATCAAATTCAAACGCTTGCACGTATAAAATTTATTGGGAAGTTTTAAATATATGAATGAAATGAAACCCTAAATTTTCAAAAATTTTGATGAAATGCTCCCAATTTTCTTTTTTTTTTTTTCATATAAATTTTTAAATGAAGGCATTTTTCTTATACGGAACCATTCGGCATTCATAGTCCGACAAACCGTTGCTACTCTAAGCAAAATTTTCGAAAATCAATCTATTGGAACAATTTCTAACGAAAATGTAGGTTTCTCAAATCCATTAAATGTTATGCCTCTTTCCAGCATTGATGTCGACTTCCTTCCTAACCTTTTGATTGAAATGTCGACATCTTGATTCTGTTAGGATTCCTCTTCGGGTTATATGTAATATTAATTGTAGTTGTTGCAATTATCGACAGTCTTTAAGTGATGAGGTTTCTGCTATTTGGTGCAATTCTTTCTAATTCTGTAGCGATAATCCATAAGTTTCGAAGAAAAATGCTTCTCGCTAAAACCTACAGACTCCATTTGTTCGCAGCCATCTTAATCATTGGTTTGAGAAAGTGTTTGTATAGAACTGAATGTTTAGATATTTCTGGATGAATTTGGCGTCCTGCCTGACATATATATGATATATACGATCTGGCGCGACCATTCAGGAACACTAATTGATTTTTTAATTTAAATGTTTTGGTTCTGTAGCAACTTGCAGTGTTGGGCAAAATTACTTTTAGTGCAGCTTTTATTATGTCCAATTTCCTTATCTTCTCTACAAAAACTTATCCATATACTGAGGTATTTGAAGCATTTGGTATTTGCTAGTTCAACATCCTTAATTTTTGAAGAGGATTCAGTGTATGCATTATTAATATTTTCGTTTCAATTCCAGATCATAGTTTCTGTATTGGAAAGGTTTAATAGTGTCCTACTTCTTGGAGTACTTGGTAGATAATGTTGATTTTTTGTTCAAAATCATTTCAATTCCAACTATCAAAATCTATGTCATCAGTACAATGACTTAAGGAGGTAAACAAGAATTGGTCCTTTCTATTAGTAGATTAGTTTGGAATGTGGTACGAAATGCTTAAATTACCACTGTTCATCTCGTCACATATCTGTTTTTATATTCATAGCACATAGTCTAGGAAGAAATTAAATAGCTTGTCGTATTCCTGATAAAGTTGGAAATGTTTCGGTATTGGGGTCTTCATCAGGAGCTATGTAATTCCTCTATCAGATCTAAACATTCAGTGGAAGCTGTGTTTGGAAGACCGTTTCTAATGGTCATATGCAGTTGCGAGTAGCCAGAAAATGTTTGGGTTTTGTCGGCACTTGGCAACTTTTTTCGATCAAGGCGTGAATTGTGTATGGTATTGTTCTGCACACGCAGAGGCAAGTGAAGTCATCACATCATGAAATGAAACACTGATGATAATTTCAGCGATAAAGAAAGCAGTTTTACCATGGAATATGAGTGCGAAATTTAATTACCGTTTTTGTTACGAGATGCAATTTCGCGCGTTTTCTTTTTCAGAATGACACCAGACGTTAACATAACACTATATTTCTGGCCATTTTTTATTATTAAAAAACCTCGTGTGTTTTAATTACATTTTCAATTTCTTCATCTCCGATATCGATCATCGATTCTAGATTTTATAAAAATAAAAGCCAGATATCGATCGACTGAACTAATTTTAACCATAAGGATATTCGAGATAGACAACTGTGTGTTCACAATACAGATCTATGAACTGTATTTGTGTTTGAGAGAAGTTACGCCCAGAGATGTGATTATATTTTAATCTGTCTTTTCTTTTTATCAATCACTCCCTAAAATCTAATTCCATAAAAAAGAAACTGCGGAATCCTGGAGATTCAGATCATTAAAATCTCATGTTGTCTTTTTGAAGATACTTATTTTATCGTAGACGAATTGAGATCCAGACCAAGAAAGCAACGCACGGAAGAATGGTTATTAAATTTTAACACGATGCTGACACGCTGACAATTTCAATATGCCCTTCTTTAAGATGAACTTACTAAATAAATAATAATAATAAACTTAATAAATAACCTTCTCTCGAATCATTATCTCTCTATCACAGTCTGTTCATGTCTATCTATCTATCTATCTATCTATCTATCTATCTATCTATCTATATACATATATATATATATATATATATATATGTATATATATATATATGTATGTATATATATATATATATATATATATATATATATATATATATCAGCCTTTTCATATCTATCTATATCAGTTTCTTCTTATATATCTATCTATCTATCTCATCTATCTATTTATCTCTCTTTTGTAGTCTCTTAATTTTCTCTCTTTCTCTCTACATATCTGTTTATTTTTTATCACTATATGCAAAAGATTAAGAGAATTCATAGGACAAAGTGAGACGCTCACCGGCGGATTGCATGAAATTTAAGGAAGGGACTCTGATAATAAAAACAGAAACGTACTTCAGAGATTACAACAATATACTCGAAAAAGAGGAAAACATGCGATACAGAAACTTATAGAAGAACATATAGGAAGAAAATAAGTATCTACCGACACCGAGGTTCGAACGTGACACTCTCGGCATATGAATATGTTTTCCGCCAGGTGTATAATTAGCGGTGTCAGGCTATTGACTGAAATTATTACTGAGTGATTATTGAGAGATTATTGAATGACTATTGAGGACAACTATCCAGTCGAATTAATGTGAATTATTATTAGTTACTGTCATTTTTAGATAGTATCATATAGGAAGAAAATGAGTAAGTACCGAAACTGAGGTTCGAACATGACACTCTGGTTTTAGGAAATTATATATAACGCCAGGTGTAAATAGCGGTGTTATTATTAAATGGCAGTTGTGTGGAACTATCCAGTCGAATTAGTGTGAATTATTGTGCGTCGAGGATTTGGGTTTTGATTTAGGATTTACAGGACGTTAAGCCGAGCCGCACTACTAACAAGATATTCACTGAAATGGTTAATTATCTTTGGTTGACTTTTGCTTCTTTGTTATTGTTAAGTATATATTTGCGGTTGTAATTAAATACTGTTTTTTTTTTAGCATTGCCGTCTTTAGTTATACTTAATTATTAATGGCCACCGCGCGTCACAAAATTAATGAGTGTTTTAAATGTATCTCTTTTTTCGAGAGGTTTATTTATTTTAATTTTGTTATATTTCAAATGTTAAAATAGCTACAAACCCATACTGAACCTCGATTTTGAACACATCTGCAACTGTTTCTATAGCGAATATTGCATTAAGGTAAAAACGTTTTAAAATACTTGATCAGTAGATTAAGAATGGTTTTTCAGTTGAACGATTTTCACATCTCAGCGTAATTTTAGATGATAATTATCTTGCTAAATCAAAATCCTATTATTTTTCTTAGTAAATTGATTAATACAATTTCAAAATTAAACGCGTAGTTAAATAATGTTAAAGAAAGGATACCATTCTTCATTGGAAATTTGCTGTTTTTGATCAAATATAAAATCAGAAAATATTTAAGCATTTTTTTTTCTGTAGAATGTTTCTCTATTTTATGGATTGATATTTTCCATGCATATTGGAAGCTTTAAAAGCCAATGCTTACATTTGCTCTCCAAATCGTAATTACATAAAAATCCGTTATGGTCAACTGTGGGATTCAGGCTGTTAATTCAAAAAAAAAAAAAAGATAAAAAAAAAGATAATCTTCCTTGAAAATATCCATTCGATTTTTATTTTATTTTATAGAATGACCGAGAATCCCATTTAACGAATTGAAATAATCAAAACAACAAAAGTGAGGATACTCGTCTGAGTAGATGACTGAATACTGAAAATAACGAAAATAGAGATGCAATCCGAAAAAATGCTATGAGAAATGTGTTATTGTTTTGGAACGTGCGTTGTCCTCTTAATACTGCGAAGTAAAAACAAGAACAAAATTTACTTCCATACCTAATGACGTCTGTAGGAACAGACGAAAGCTTATAAAAAATAAAAAAGACCTTATGCAACTGGAATTTATAAACAGGGATCATATAATTCATATACAGGTTCGGGGTTGGTGTATCTTATTTATGTGTTTGCGACGATGTATTCTCGCCATTTAAATCATTAACCTCTATATTTTTTGTATGAATGATTCATGAATATATATATATATATATATATATATATATATATATATATATATTCATTATATATATATATTCAATATAGAAAAGAGAGAAAAAATGAACAAACTATTTTCCCTTATATAAGTTCCATATAAATGATTCTTACATCCAAAGATGCGGGGGAGATGTATAGATTATATGCGCGTAAAGTGAAATTCACAAGCCGAGTACAAATTCTCGTCTCGTCCGCTGCGTTAACTTTGAAGAAATGACCACAGGAGAGTCTTGCATACATTTTTCTCCAGCTGTATGTTAAAGAACAAGGTATACTGGAATTTCTACATTTGATGTCAGCGAGATCTGATGCCAGACACGATCGCCTATATCATGAAGGGACAGGATTTAAAAATATCGAAATCCTATTTTAGATTTAACAAAATCGTTTTTCTACTACAGGATTCCTACAACATTTGTTCGCCTCATCAACTCCAGCTGTTAGGATTGTAACTGAAAAATAATTCCCCTTTATTAAACAGGGTATCGATTCGATTAGGATTCCATCACGTCTATAACAATAAATTCGGGAAAATCTCTTCACAGATGGAGAAGAGACTTTAGCCAACAGAAGGATGATGAGAATAACATAGATCGTACATGTGAGAAAGGACGAAGCTCTAGAAAAAATGGCAACAAAAAAGACATGTCAAGAAAAGACAGTTGAAATATATGAGGCAGATAATGTGCAAAGAGGGTTTGGAAAATTTGATACACACAGGATAGATTGAAGATAGGTGTTTGAGTTAATGTATGGATTAGCAGGATTAGGGAGAGATAGCAAAAAGACAAAAGTTATTAAGAACTACAAAAGAGTGGAAATTGGGGAGAGTCGTGATCACTAACGTTCTGAAAGGACACGGCGTATAGAAGAAGAAGACTATAGATTCGTTAAGGTTTTTATGTATTTTGTTTGTTCACGAGAAATAATATCGCGAACAGATAAAGAGACTAAATGGAAAACTGTCAGTAATTATTAATTTGACAAGATTCTCCTCAAATTGATTAACGCTGAGAATTTAGAAGTTTCCTGAAATTAACAAACGTCTCAACTTTAACATTCAAAGATATTTTGAGTGAAATTTGACAAAAAAGAATTATTCAAACTTTGACCTTTTTGGCTCGGTGTAAACAAACATCATGCACTTAATATCACTTCTAATTACACGTATAAACCTCAATTGAAAAATCGTAGCATTTCACAGAAAATTTATTCATACAATTTTTAATATATCTGCACAGCACACACACACATATATATATAGAGAGAGAGACATTGAGATAGAATTATGAAAACTTTTGATTTGTTGTTTTACTAATTTACTCGTGTCGCCAGGGAAAAAAAAACTACTGCTGTTTTTATATATTTTCTAATACAAATGCATTAACTAATGTATCATCCATATATCGAATAGCATCAAGTCCATGAGTTAGACATACATTATAGCGGTGCCTTTGTTAAGGGGAAAATAATAAGACATTCTTTCTCGACTACGTTAACATAAGGTTGTAATAAACAGATTTGATTTTATCCATCTCTACAGTCTAACAGTAAAATGTTACGCACACTCACATTTCACCCACAAGTATATATATATATATATATATATATATATATATATATATATATATATATATATATAGGTTACACGTAATGTGTATATATATATATATATATATATATATATATATATATATATATGATGAAAATATTGTTATTAGGTGTAACAATCTTCCAAAATCTTCCAAATCGTGTATCAGTATAACTGTCCATCCCACAAAATAACTAATATCTAAAAAACACACACACAAAACTAATTGATTTTTTTACAGGTTTTCAGATAAGACGTTTAGTCATCTTGACTGCATTTGTTGTAAGAATCCCTGAAAAAAAATCCATTTTAGTTATTCAGAAAGAGAACGGGTTAAAATCGTTTTGTGTCAGCCCCAGTGTTTATCAAAGAGCAATGGTGAGAAGAAAAAGATCATTCAGGTTTTTAGGAGTGTTACCAACATTCATATTCACGGTGATATTTCTTTCCTGTTCTCTTTTTAAAAAGCAAGTTATACTAAAACAGCTTCTTCCCCAGAACTGTTGCTTTATGGGGCAAGCTCCCGATAGAATGTTTCCTTGGCAACAACATTCTTGGTTCCTTTAAGTACAGGGTCAACTGATATCTATTATACTCGTCATCATTATACACCATTGTTTCTCTCTTTCTTTCGACCTTACAACAGTCTTACTCAGTAATGTTCTACATTGACTGCCCTTTGGGATTTGGATTGGGTGAACTATCAGTAAAAAAATAACTAAATAATTATTCGTTCTACATTACTTATTTCAACAAGTTCAGACCGTCACAGCTAAGACGGTGCCAAACACTCTCTATTTCCTTCGTGTTTCTTTGATAAAAAAGAAAATTCCACTCAAACACATTTTCAAACTATTACTTTGTGAAACAATCTCCCGAGAGAATGCTTACCTGATACCTACAATAATGCTATCCTTAAATAAAGGCTCAAATGATATCGATCCTACTGGTTCTCATAATACAGTTTTATTTCCCCTACTTTGCAATCTCACTGATTAGTCCTCTACTTTGAGATACTCTTGAGCCTTGTAATGGAATGTTTTCAAATAATGTGTAATGTTCCGAGCATTTTCGACCGTCGTTTGTTATACATAAAGGAAAAATCTAGAATCTGTATCAGGTTTATGCTCTTAATAGACTTGAATTTGAAATAAACTTTGATTCACTGCCATTTTACCTACAGTCCCTACCCCCACACACAATGAATTTTCAAAATTTAAGAAAAAATATAAATCATTTATTTTAAATTACAAGTACAAAGGATAGATTAAATTCATGGAAGCAAACTTTCTTTTTCGCAAATCTTTATTAAAATAAATACATGTATTAAAATATATGTTTGCATAAATATTCCCTTCATTTTGACGGGTACTATGCGAAATACTAACAATACCATCTGCAAGAAATACTGAGAGATATTTTTTAAATTTTTAATTTAATTTATCATTTGTTATGTGCGGAATTCGACAGGCTGACACGTTAGCAGCTGTGAAGGAACAATTGAAATCTCTTCAAAAAATCAATTTTGAGGAACACAGCCGAGTGATCGCTTATCACATGACTGGCCGCATTTTTTTTTTTCAAGAACTTCTACAAAAAAAGTAACACAACAAAATTGGTAGCATATATAAAACAGTAATGAACGAAGTTCTTTGAGAATATCTATCAATATAACAGTTTCTTGTCTCGCTTTTGGAACTCCCTTCCGACTTATTTTTTCCAGCCAACTTTAATCTGCAAATGTTTAAATGCAATGACAATCGCTATCTACTGTCCACCTGATTACTGTTTTCTTTTCCACTCATTATTAATGCATCTCTACTTAATATTTTCATCAAACCTTTGTCCATTTATTCATTAAAAAGAAAGTGACTGTATACCAGAAAGACAAAGGCTTCAACATTGAAATTTGGATTTATAAGATTGTCTCGAAAATTATTAGAATTATAATAATTTCAACCTTCGGTATGAGATCAACAATTTTGTCCATGTGTCAGCCAAAGTACAGTAAATGCATATAAAGCAGCAAGTAGAAACAATAACTGTAGAAAAAGACAATTCTGTAAATGTTTGTGTGTGTTGCTTCCGTTATTTTTAGGGTTAAGAAAGTTAAAATATTTCACTTTGAATATTCTGTTGAGAATAATGGAGATTCTTGATTCCAATGTATCTATCCCCTGAAACGGAATCAGTTAAATCTTTGAAAAATGTCCCCTTTAAAATCAACAGTCACTCTGAGGTGGATGGAGCCACAGCTTTCATCACGTGAGGCATTGCGACTATAGTCTCCATAGCAAAGATTAGGTTTTTACGGGATGGAGTTGCTGTACCCAAATCCAAACGGTTCCAGCTGGTTACCAAATACCGCTAAAGAGTTTATTAGCGTGCTCTAATAGTTGAGGGAGGTGGATAAAAAATGGATTCAGACTTTTACCAAGATTATTTGCACTTAAGCGAATGAACTCGAGTGGTATTGTTACTCGTCTCACTGATTTCATAAAACCACCCGCAAGATTCCAACGGGGTGCTTTCTTTCTTAGAAGCATGTTGATGTAGATGCATGATTACCTAGGGATGGAATTGCTCAAAGGCCTTCCGGATCCCAGTGAACTCATCGATTTGTCCAATATATATATATATATATATATATATATATACAAATGAGAGAAAGAGTATATGGGGTAAAAATCCACAGTTCGTAGCATTTAATTTTTTTAAAAAGTGTTCAATCCAAAGTAGATCAAAATATTATTATAACATTTTCGTTACAATAAATTCCAATAGAAACATTTTTTATCGCTACACAAAAACTTTCATGTTTCGGTACTAAGATGGTACTTCTTCAGGTGATTGTAAATAACTTGTGATAAAAATGATTTTTTAGGGAAAATTAAAAACAAATCTTTACCTTATTTCATAGTTAAAGGGGAGCATAAGTTCAGAATTAATTTTGAATTCTGACCTTATGACTTATGTATGTATATATATTACATATATCACATATATAAACACGCATATATATATATATATATATATATATATATATATATATATATATATATATATTGGTTATAATTTATTTCATGAATAACGAAATATTCACTCTTTAGACCAAAGTCTCTTAGTATATATATATATATATATATATATATATATATATATATATATATATATATATATATATTTACAGATGCACAATAGATCATGGAATATGCAACGTCTCTCCATCTCAATATAACGTTTGAAAATCGTAAAACTGTGAAACCGGTAAATATTCTTACATTTTTCCCGATGCATGTACAACTTCTTTTTTTTCCTATTGTCTTACCCGCCTGTGATAGAAAAGAAAAACTTAATTTCATTATATATATATATATATATATATATATATATATATATATGTGGGGGGGTGTCTGTCTGGGCTTGTGTGTTTGTAGTTATATATATATATATATATATATATATATATATATATATATGTTTTGTGTGTGTGTGTGTGTGTGTGTGTGTGTGTGTGTTGTGTGTGCTTTATACGTATGTTGCTATACTCTGACACTAGGCAGATGTATCGATTCGTACGGAAATGATCCTTTGATTTTTGACTGTTACTATGCCGGTATATTTTACATTACTTAAAGTATTAAAAAAAACTATAATGTGCTGCAAGTTAATCCGCGTGGCTGAATTATTTGCTTACTTCTCACCGTCTCTTGCTTCTTGTGTTCTTATCAGTTAAAAAGCGACTTTCGAACGTAGAACGTAGAACAAGGAACCTCTTCTCATTTGAAAGAGTTACCTTCCTTTTCCTTTTTCCTTCTGCCGTACTCAATGAAACGCAAGCGAAAATATCAACAAAACATCGAAATGTAAATCGATTAATGATGGCTGCGTAACCGAAGCCGACATTCTTTAATTTTGACTTGGCTTCTATTGACGATTACAAAGAAAACAATAACATTTTTTTTTCTCTACAATTGATTATTCACTGAAATATTCTGACGAAGCCTCCATGTTTTTTTTTCGGTGCCATTCCTAGCATATCTTCTTCGGCTGTAATACTAAAAAAGAATTTTTTAAGAAGAATTGTAAGAATCCCTCAATAAATCCCTTGCATTTAAAATTTATTTATATACATTTATGTTCCTCTTTAAATAAAAGTATAAATTTTTGAAAGCGAAAATAGATTATGTACTAAAACTAAACGCCGAACAAAACATGAACTTAAAGCCCTTAATGGGACTTCAGTTCACGAATTTAATTCGTTTCTGATGGCCTTTCATGACCTAAAACGTTCGCAAACTGAAACTATTGTCTGCTTGAGACTCACTAGGTCTGTTTTTTCACTAAAAATGTGTCCAATGAGATTTGTTTTTTCTATGTTTTAAAATGTTTTTAAGTGATACATAGCGTTGTCATTGTAAATGTTTATACGGTGGCTTGCTATTGTTTTATCAGAGTAATCAGTTCACGATTCTGATTTATACGGATGATACAACTATTTACTCCTGTCTTAAAAGATTCGATAAAATCAAATTTGGAGTTAATCTAAAAAGTGACATTAAATCTTTTATTAACTGGGGCAAGAAATAGCTTTTTAATTTTAAAGCTTTAGAAATTAAACTGCTCTCTCTTAATAAAACCATTTTTTTGGCCTTTCATTGGCATGGCTGATGCTAATCTGCAGAGGAACAACTCACTCCGGCTTCATTTCTCACGTTTTCCAGTGATATGAGGTAGGGTGATGATATAGAATCGGTTGCTAAATCTGCTTCGCCAGAATCCATCTTGCACATTTATAGGTTTACCATTTCTCCGTGCATCGAAGATTGCTGCCAAATCCGGTCTGGTTCTCCTCTTAGAGATTCTAGACAAAATCCAAAGAATCTCCAAAGTTACCATGCCTAACCTGGCCCCTTGGCTTCAGTCACTTTCCAACCACCGTAAACTAGTTTCCCTGTGCCATGGATATACATATTTTAATGGTAATTTTTCAGACGAGCTTTATTTTTAGAAGTTCGACGAATTTAAACGCAGTACTAGATTGACTGCTACTTGTTGAAATTGCTAGTTTTAACGTAGGTGCTATACTAATACAGTGTAACCCGGATATAAGAGAGTTGTCGGGACCGGAGAAGAAGTCTCTTATATCCGGGTTTCTCTAATATCCGGGTTTGGTCTATTTTATATACATTAACACAGGCTCTAATTTGGGACCAGATAAAATCTCTCTTATATGCGGGTTTCTCTTATATCCGGGTCTCTTATATCCGGGTTACACTGTAGTTTCTTTTCTCACACTACTCGACTGTGGAAGACTTCGGGCTTCTTGTTTTCTTATTAGGATTTTCAAAAATGTAAATGCAAAGTTATCTTCTGTCTTCTTAATACAGGTTCTTTTATTGTCCTCACTGTTTCTTTCATTTCGTCTTAGTGACTTTTATGGTGTTTCTTTTGTCGAAATTATTTACTGTTTGTAACAGCAAAATAGTCAAAATAGTGTAACAGTAAAATTGACTAATTGTTAGATTAAGCTTTAGACCGTTGTATCGTAGAA